>SDWI01000599.1:33215-45361 GCA_009193005.1 Lamellibrachia luymesi | reverse complement strand
TTATAGACAACATTCAGCTGCACTCATCAGACTGACCACACCTAGATGGTTACGACGACATCAGATGAGCCGCCCACCGAGAGACCGTGGCGGGGGGGGGGCACACCAGAGACAACACTTGCGCATGATGACTACCGTGTCACCTGCTAGACATAGTCATGCAGTCCGATGAAGGCAGCCAACAGCTGTCGAAACGTCGCAAAGAAAAGATTAATAGATATGGTAGGATTGCTGACGTGCCACGACGCGGATGAGAATCTGCGAGACGATAATAAACTTGGCTGGCGAGACCCCGTCGTTGACCGTAGGCGGCGTAGACAAAACACGGCTCTTACCTGTGATGATGTTCGCACAGTACAGTCGATCGAACAGACAGACCCATCCCACGCCCGCTGATGTGTAGACACTATTGCCTTTCGCGCACGCGTGACTATTCAGATAATACAAAAATAAACATCGAGTTGCCGGGAAATTAGGTCGGTATCGTTTTTTTCTTCTGTAAACTGGCGACTGTCAGTTACCTCATTTGCGTCACGCGTTAGCGAACACCGGGAAACACATCCGGTTCATAGCAGAGAGAAGTATGAAGCGCTGTAGCGGGCAAAAAGGTGATGAAATGGCGAAACTTGTTGAAATGGCGCGACTGTTGGTTAAAACTGCACGAATGCGGGTTGAAAATCAATAATTTAGAGTATGTGACGTTTGCCATTTTATGCATTGGGGCGTGTTGTTTAACGTCATCTATCCGGACACTAATATTGAATTGACACGTGTTTCATGTTGTTAATTAAATGTCAAAATCCCAGGCAACATTCAGGTCAATTACACTCTCCAGGGGCGGATCTAGGCTTGTTGACAAGGGGGTCTCAGTCAGTTGTAGTCATATATCGTTCTTGTTATGAACCGGGGGGGAGGCGGGACGACACAAGTGTCGTTATACTTACAGAAGGGTTAATAAGGCTAAGAACAAAATGTACATTTGATGCCAATTTATTTTTTACATCACGCCTGAAGGCTAAGACCAAATCAACAACGTTACATGCGTGCGAGGCCCTATATGCAGATTACGCTGCCTTCTGCTCTCATTCCGAGATACAGCTTCAGTCTATCATAGACAGTTTTTTCCAATACTTACTCAGTGTTTGGCTTCAACATCACTGTCAAAAAGACTGTCATCATGAGCCACGGGACTCAAGCAGCCAAAATCACTCTCAGTGATGAAGCACTCAAATCGTGGAGAACTTCTCATACTTAGGGTCCATCATGTCCAACAATTTCACCCTTGACAAAGAACTTAACACACGACTAGGTAAAGCTGCAACATCCTTTGGAAGACTCTCAAAAAGAGTTTGGTCCAACAAGAGCCTGACACTACATACAAAGCTGAAAGTGTATCACGCATGCGTGCTCAGCATCCTTTTGTATGGTGCAGAGACCTGGACTACCTATCGTAAACAGGAATTGAAATTAAACAGTTTCCACCTACGCTGCCTACGTACTATCCTTGGCGTAAAATGGCAAGACAAAATTACCAACCTGTAAAACCTACAACTCTGCAACGCAACTCCACTAAGCAGCATTCTAAAACAGAGACGACTACGTTGGCTTGGCCATGTACACCGTATGCCCATTGACCGTCTTCCTAAACAAATGATGTATGGGGAGTTAACTGGAGGCAAACGACCAGTTGGCCGACCCTAATTGCGATACAAAGATGTCATAAAAAGAGACCTGAAAGATTATGGCATCGATCCTAGGCACTGGCAAACAGTTGCTGAAGAACGACCTACCTGACGAACCAGTCTTACTGGTGGTTCTGCTATGGACATCAAAGCATACCAGACTCACCAGGAGATCAAGCGTGCGAGGCGCCATGCTCGCAATCAGCCGACATGACGCAGCAAATACAAGCATTGTCTCACGAGACAGAAGCTGGCCGCTACTACTACTACTTTATTATGATGTTGCATAATACTTTAATCTTTAGAGTGAAACTAGTTCCGATGTAGGCCTATATACGTGTTCCTTTGCCACGGACACAGGGGGGTCTAAGACCCCCATCCACGGCCTAGGGGGTCTTGAGACCCATAAGACCCCCCTGGAGCCGCTGCTGCGCTAGAATGAACAGTAATTATTACATCTATTGTACAGCCATAAAGCAAGCACCACATATTCAGTTTTCTTAAAGTGTTGAAATACGTGGTAATACGTGGTAATACGTGGTAATACGTTGACGCAATCGATCGATGAATAGGCGCCATAATAGTGCATCAGTATGTTTTCGTAAACATTGTGATGCTACAGTATGTTACTGTAAACATTGTGATGCTACAGTATGTAACCGTGAACATCGAGAAGCTACGGTATGTTACTGTAAACATTGTGATGCTACAGTATATTACTGTAAACATTGTGATGTTACAATACATCACTGTAAACATTGTGATATTACAATACATCACTGTAAACATTGTGATGTTACAATACATCACTGTAAGCATTGTGATGCTAGAGTATGTTACCGTAAACATCGTGATGCTACAGTATATTACTGTAAACATTGTGATGCTACAGTATGTTACTGTAAACATCAATACAACGTATTTAGTGATATATACTACTGAAATGAACATCTCTTACCTGTGAAGATGCTCGCTCTTATGGTGAATCGTGCAGACGTAAACTACCCTTGCTGGTGTGCACAGCGCTTTCGGTCTCAATGCAAATGTATCAGGCTATAGCGCTAGATAAGATAAGAACATTTGCATAGCGACGTAAATCTAAATAAATCCATCCGGAGGCGCTTAAAATGCATTTTTATGCACAGCTTTAATAAATTATGTAAATGATGATAAATTAATTCAGATAGAACAGAATATATTAAATTAAAAGAATAAGTTATATAAAAGATAATTTTTAAAGATATATGATAATAAATAAGTAAAAACATGGTGTAAGATTGATATAAAAACATATAAAGATAATAATAATAAATTAATATTATATATAATTAAGTATTGAGAAGCAAACAAATTTAATAAATAAGTAGTGCTTATGATGCGCTTTCATCCCGGAAAAGATGCGTTTTGGGGAGATTTTTAAGTCACAAGGCAAAAGATTGTCTTTATCTCGCTTGGAAGTGCATTCCACATTCGTGGAGCAGAAATCGAGAAAGTTTTGTCGCCGTATCGGCTACGAAATGTCGGCACACAGGTCATTGTTTGTAGCTGAACGCAACACTCGAGTAGCTCGTTGTTCGTTGAGTAGATCAGTTATGTTAGCTGATGCCAGTGTGTGTTGAACACGAATCGTCAGTAGCAGAATTGCGTAATGAATGCGTTGCTTCACAGGAAGCCAGGGCAGTTTCTTGAGTGCCGGTGTGATGTGGTTCCATCTGTGGCAGCGGACCACCAGCCGAGCAGCAGCATGTTGCACTCTTTGCAGCTTGTTGATCAGGCAATCAGGGATGCCGTGTAGGAGACAGTTCCCATAGTCAATTATTGATATGGCGAGTGAGTACATCAGACGGTACCACCGGTAGTCATCCACTTGACATATTAATTAAAAATGAAATTGTCGAGAAACCAGGTTTGCTTTCCAGGAAAGCACTGAACGTTCGCGAACATCAGAATTGACCGCTTGTTCGTTTATCGATCTATCGCTGTCGTCACAGGTGCAGATCGATCGCCACCAACAGCTCTGCTGCCTGTCGTCGCTGGGACAACGCCACCTGACACCCGCCGCAGCAAACAGTGCCTCGCAATAACCCACCTTACTGAAGCAGATGAGCAGCATATAGAAGTATATTCTGCACACTACGGTCATAGCTGCTGTAGTTGGTGCGGTCTCGACGACCCTTCTTAGCACACACACGACACATCATCAGCGACACAGCCAGGAAGAGCTCTACCGAGGGGTATAATGACGCATAGAATGAAACCCCGTGTCGACTCTGAGAAGTTCTCCCAGTACCACCAGAGAAACCAATCCGCCACTACCTCAGCCGACGCTCACTGGTCGGTCGGTTCAACCACAACACTGCACCACTACACCGGGGACCTGATCGGGATGGACCAAACTGCACGTGCCTGGCTTCAGGACCTGGAGAGCACGACATATAAAAACAGTTGGATTGTTGTATGTACCCACTAGTTGTAAACCTTTTACTCCATGTGTATGCATACAATAAACCACCTCTAGACGGACGGATGTAGTTGTCAAACCGATTGTGAAGAATGGCGTTCGCCAAGGAGGCACAATGTCTCCACTTCTACTTGGAGTGTTCATGGGTGGGCTGTTGGATTAAATGAAATACCTTGGTATTGGCTGCTTTTTGGGGCAACATTTGTGTGGAGCTGTAGGATATGCAGATGACATTATTCTACTCTGTCCTACCGTTCTACTACATAACCGTTCACTATTTTAAATACTTCTATTTGGTCTCCTCTTAGTCTCCTGGTCTCTAGTGTTATCAAACCACATTTTAATAAGCGACTTTCGTAATTCGTAATTTCGATAAGGATTAAATTAGTGGATATCCAAGATCATGAGCGTGACCTCCATCCTCTCGCCGGCCACATGACAAAGTTACGAAACTTCACTAAGGAGCAAAATCGTGATTTTTCAGCATTTCGATTTTCACTTCAGTAAATGTTTGAACAAGCATTAACTAATTTAATAGTTTGTAGACAGTAGTACACTTATAGCATTTCACAAAAACTACATACAAAAGTTTAACAAACGAGCTAGCATGTTGTAGTGGATCCTAGGTAGGTTTGTTTTTTCGCAAACTTAATTTGAAATGAGACTAGCAAAAAAATCGATTTGATTAAGCACCTTAAAGAATGTGATGCTGTGATTTTTTGGCTGGTGACATTGTGAAGTGCAATAGTGAGCATGACCAACCTCCTGGTGTAGGCCAGTGCTTAAATTGTATCATTTTCTTGCAAGTCAATGACTAGAGACTTGACTTGACAGTCATTGCCTTGAGACCATCATTTACTTGCAATGACTAGAGACTTGACTTGCCGGGTTGTGACTTGCCGGTTTTGGCGAATGCAAACAGTTAACGTCATCCAATTAAGTTGCCTATGTTTCGTCTTTGTCTTGGTATTGCTTACAATCTGTGAAAATGTAAGACAATTACTCGCCCCAAAGCGAGTAGAAGCATATTGTTAACACACTTAAAATAACATAGCTGGGGTCGCTTTGTAGAATGAATAACACGTCCAAACCATTATTGTTCCACAATTTTATACGATTAACAGTAAATTGCAACGCCAAACAAAACAGATTATGAACATATACACGTGATTATTTGCTTACAGTAATCCGATAATGAATTCAATCTATCTTATGTGATTATGAACCCGACGTACCATACTCAGTCATGAGCCTGACGTACCCTATTTGGTCATGAACCCGACGTACCTTACTTGGTCGTGAACCCGACGTACTCTACTTGGTCATGAACCCTACTTGGTCACGAACCCGTGCCCTACTTGATCATAAACCCGACGAACCATCAATGGCTATGAACCACACACGAAAAGTATGTGATTATGAATCCGACTTGATTACGAATCCGGAGTACCCTACCTATTGTAACCATGAACCCGACGCACCTTACGTCATCACGAACCCCAAAAGTGCATTACTTGGTTATGAAACGGACATACCTTACGAACCCAAAACCACATGAAATAGCATGTGTAATAAAGATAAATATACCTTAGCACACGAAAAAAGCAGCACTCTAGAAACTGTGTGTACATGCGTGCGTGCGTGCGTGCGTGCGTGCGTGCGTGCGTGTAAATACTATAAGTGTACTACTGTCTCTAGTGTTTCTTAGAAACCTGTCGATATGAGCAAATGAACGACTTTTACAACAAGATACATCCCCAGCCTGCGTCAGACTCGCCGATTTCCCAAACATCGTCATATCCGGTGACGAAGTCTCCATCGTCATCGTACCAGGCGCGGGACTCCCCAACACCGCCATACCAGGCGCGGGATTCCCCAACACCGCCATACCAGGCGCGGGATCCACCAGCACTGACACACCCGCCTTCGCATTCCGCAACATCGCCGTTACCTGTTCTAAATACTTCAGTGAAGACGTACTTACGAAGCATGATACGCTCCAGTCTGTCTCTAATGTTTTCGATAGTCGATCGATTCATTCCATATATCACCATAAGTGTCAATGAAGACTATTTCAGTTCAAATAGTCCCCTGAAGACAAGCTCAGTGCACAAGATGCATTTCAACCTGCCTTTTATGTTTTCGATAGTCATGGGCGCAATTCCATCGAGGAGATTGATCTGTGGAACGAAGTAGTGCGGCTGACAACCTTCCTCCATGGCTTGGTAGAGACGACGGAGGACGCCGATCAACCTCGGACCGAGCTCAGACTGGCTCCAGTTGATAACTTCCTTCTTCTCGTAGAAGAGCGCCGTCTTCAGGTGGTAGGACGTCAACTTCTTCAGACCGGCTTCTCGGTTACGTAGAATTTTGAGGATGCGCAGGACTTTCTTGCGGCAACCGTTATCGCAGTCCATGCCGTCGAATTGTTTCTTCTCTTCCAAGGAAAAAGACAAGCGCCAAGCGTCGTTCACTTCTGGCTCGCCTTCCACAGATTTAAGCGGTTTCGCCACAAGTAAGCATTCCTGTTGGTCTAGTTTAGCCGCATACGATAGGACGATGTCGACTGAATACCACACGTTGTTTCGCATTCTGTCCATCTCGCTTCTGTAAACATCCATCTGAACAGCCGGGCCGTGGTAACGTAATATCACGAGACGCGACATTTCTGGGTGCTTATTAATGAGCTTCTGTAGGGTACCGCAGAAATCAGTTACCTTCTTGTCGGGGGAAAGTTTGCTGCTGTTTTCGTCTTGTAAATAGTAGTACCCAGATATTGGCGCTTGTACGGGTTTTGACATTCGATTTCCAGCTGTCTTGATCACCATGATATCAAATTCAATGTCGTTCGACACCTTTACCCCCTCGTACGCACTGCCTGTGTACTCGACTCGCGAACAGATTTCCAATTTCCGCAGCTCATTGGCCAAGTAGTTGGTGTACCTTGTATGAGTTTGTCTCGCCTCGTCAATGGCCGCCGTTGGTTGACGGGCATATTTCTCGTGGAACTGTTGCAGCATCGTCGTCATTTCCGGTTTGCTGTGCCACGCTTGTTCTGCCATCTTTTATTGATGATAGACACTCTACAACCAAAAACAGGATATATAAAAAATATGTGCCAATACAATAACTGTATGTCTTCAATGCCACGGCGCATTGGATATAATAGAACGTAAATTCTCACTATCATCGATTAATCTTTTACTTCCGCGCCAAAGTATATGAATTAATGAATAATTGAATGAATCAATTACTCTTATTTTCAACAACAACAGTAATGAACAAACATAGTAGAAGTAGCGATGTCATTGCGCTATTACATAACTATAAAATTATCAAAACAGGCAACAGGGCATTACACGCACACACGCACACACGGACACGCGCACACGCGCACACGCGCACACACACACACACACAGCTAAAGGGTTTTCCAAGTAGCTGATCTCACACAATGTCTTTTTATTTAGCATAGCATAGACACTGGTCGCTGTGTACAGTCTGCTATCGATTTCTCATTGAAACAAATGCTAAAAGTGAGTCAAACAATAATTCCACAATGTGCAAAAAATTACGAATCGGTTTTAATAAAAAATATCTTTGACAATAGATGTTTGTCTTAAAATCTATTTGCAGTAGCATTTTCATTAAATCCTATTTTTTTCTCTCAATAAAATTAACATCGAATATGCTCCTCGCCATTTCTCGCCCAAACATCGTGCAACTACCGAACAGTGTCAATACTAAGCCATAGTGCAGGACAGAACCACCGTGCCAGTACCGTGCCACCGTGCCTGTACTAAACTACAGTGTCAATACCGAGCTACTATGCCAGTACTAAGTCACCGTGCCTGTACCGAGCCACCGTTCCAGTACTACGCCACAGTGCCAGTACCAAGTCATGGTGCTAGTACCGAGCCACGATGCCAGTACTGAGCCACGGCACCAGTACTATGCCACAATGTCAGTACTAAGCCACCATGTCAGTACAAAGCCACCATGCCAGTATATAGCCACCGTGCCAGTACTAAACCACAGGGCCAGTACCATGCCCCCGTGCCAGTACTGATCCACCATGTCAGTACTGAGCAGGCAAGTTGTTGCGCTCGTAATGGGGCTAGTTGTTACAACTGAAACAACACTCGGGCGGCTCGTACCGATGGTTCAGCCAGAGAGTTGTGTGCTGAAAGCGACTAAATTTAGTTAACAACGACGTGTGAACGTTTTATTTCACTTCTGAATCCCAACGTTCTTGTTTATAACCAGTACTGTAAGATTGGTGAGAAGCAGGATGAGATGGGCAGGCCACTTCGTAAGAATGGATGCAAGCAAACTAGCAAAGAGAGCAAAGGTGGGAAAACATCAAGGACGCAGGAAAAGGGGAGGACTGCGTGAGGAGGGACATGAGAAGATCGGGAGAAAGAAAGAACAGAAAGAGTGGCTCGACAATACTTTACCTGACCCTCACCCCTGAATAAGCAGCAGGGAACAAGTAAAATGTAAATGCCAGCAGCGTCAAACAAAAATAAAAAAAATCGTTGAAAGGCGAGTTAGACATAGGTGAACAATTGTTCGACTCTCCATGGCTTCCTTATCCACTTGCCATCTGGGTGTTTTGCTTTGCGTGTTCAATTTCTATGGTACAGCCCTATTTGAGCAATTAATAAATATTCCACGATTCACTTAAATGTAGTGAGCGAGTGTGTACGTGTGTGTATCATTCAATCAAGTAGAAGTCTCATTACATATATATTGCCATTCACTATTTTACACTCCATTCAATAACTTAGATTACATTCACAATTGTTTGCTATGTATAAAAAGGGGGAAAGAGTCCCCTTTGGTAATTAAATATGAAACGTTTAATAAATGAAGCTGTGAACACCTACATTGTTATGCACACTGTGTATAATAACTCTGTATGATCCAATTAATGTAATAACAGTATAACGTGTTCTTTGCTGTAAAAACGTGCCTCGTACTACGTAACAACTTGCCCCGCTTACGGAGATAGTTGTTACAATCGACCGCGCCTGGAAAACTTCACGTATCTACCTCGCTACAATATGGAATATCAATGGCATGGTACATTTGATCAACACGAATAATAAATGTAATGCATACGTTGACAGAAATAAACCATCTAACATACTTTTCGCAAAAAGTGACTTTAATTAAAAGTTGTCACAACTAGCCCCGGTCTCCCTACTGAGCCACCGTGCCAGTACCGAACCACGAGGCTAGTACTGAGTGACGGCACCAGTACTGTGTCGCTGCACCGGTACCGTGTCATCTTTCCAGTAGCAGTACCGAGCCACAATGCCAGCACCAATCCAATACCCA
The DNA here is from genome assembly GCA_009193005.1 of Lamellibrachia luymesi. Classification (NCBI taxonomy): domain Eukaryota; kingdom Metazoa; phylum Annelida; class Polychaeta; order Sabellida; family Siboglinidae; genus Lamellibrachia; species Lamellibrachia luymesi. The sequence goes on along the minus strand of SDWI01000599.1, from coordinate 35,875 downwards.
GACACGACGCTAGTACTAAGCCACAGTACCGAGCCATGGCAACAGCACCGAGCCACGGCCACAGTACCGCTCCATGGCAGCAGTACCGAGCCACGGCAACAGCACCGAGCCTCGGCAACAGTACCAAGCCTCGGCAACAGCACCGAGCTACGGCAACAGCACCGAGCCATGGAAACAGTACTGAGTCATGGCAACAGCTACCGAGCCACGTGGCTAGTGCTGAGTCACGTCGCCTGTACTGAGTAATGTATGCTAGTGCCCTGCACGGGCCGGGCTTTGGGTCCAAGCCCGGCCCGCAGCCCGTGGGCCGGACCTCTACAAAATTTCGCGGGCCAGACCGGGCCGGGCCTGAGCCTACATACTGCGGGCCCGGGCCGGGCCTGGGCTGAAAAAATATTAAACACATCGGACTTGGGCCGGGCCTGGGCCTGGTGTGAGCGGGCAGGGCCGGGCCGGGCCGGGTCTGGACCTAATAAAAATATTAATACAAAACCCAGATTTTAATATTAATAAAAACTTTTTATAAATTGTATTTCCGGTTAATTAATGTTTAAAATTGTTTCTTTAGTACTACATAGTTGCACGACGCCAGTACTAAGACACAGTACCGAGCCATGACAACAGTACCGAGCCACGGCAACAGTAACGCGCCATGGCAACAGTACCGAGCCTCGGCAACAGCACCGAGCCATGGCAACAGTACCGCGCCATGGCAACAGTGCCAAGCCATGGCAACAGTACCGAGCCACGGCAACAGCACCGAGCCATGGCAACAGCACCGAGCCACGGCAACAGCACTGAGCCACGGCAACAGTACCGCGCCATGAAACATGTCTACTATATGGTATATGGGGCCAAGTAGAAGTTAAATTCAGGATTTGTTATTATTTGTAAAAAAAATTTAACCACGACGTGTGAACCTTTTATTTCATTTCTGAAGCCCAGCGTACTTGTTTATAACCAGTAATGTAAATGCTAGCAGCGTCAAACAAAAATAACAAATATCTCTGAAGGTCCGTTTACACATAGGTAAACAATTTTTGCACTCTCGATAAGCCAGTGGCTTTCTTATCCACTTGCCATCCGGGTGTTTTTCCTTGGGTGACATTCTTGTTAAATTTTTATGGCACAGCCCTACTTGAGTAATTAACAAATATTGCACGATTCACTGAAATGTAGATGTTCGTGCGCGTGTGCTTGAGTATGTACGTGTGTGTATGGTCTCTCGATAAGCCAGTGGTTTCCTTATCCACTTGCCATCTGGATGTTCACACTCCATTCAATAATTTATATTCCATTCACAATTGTTTGTTATGTAAGAAACCGAGGAATGAGTCCCCTTTGGTAATTAAAACTGAAAAGCTTAATATATAAAGCTGTGAACACTTCATTGGTCAGGCACACTGTGTTTAATAACTTTGTATCATCCAATTAATGTAATAACAGTAACATGTACTAGTGACACTTGCTTTGCGATCCACTACCAAGCCAGTACCAATTAAGCCACGAGACTAGTACCGAGCCACGGCAACAGCTACCGAGTCACGTGGCTAGTATTGAGTCACGTCGCCTGTACAGAATATTTTATAATGTATGCACACGTGAACTGCTCCCATATGTTGACATACGTGGCCATGCCGATGGCTAGACCGGTACGAAAGTTCCTGTAAACATCAGCCTTTTCTTACATCTAGGCTACAATCAAATATATCTTTGCCACAGTGTAGTGATAGGCAGCATTGAAATACACCTGGCATGTAGCTCTTACCTGTTATGGAGTTACAACTCTTTGTCTTGCTAATGTGCCTTCTGTCGAGCGATCGCGTGACTCATCCACAAATGGAGTTGCTGGGAAATGTGCTGTACGTGTTTCGATTTCCGAGTAACCGCAGAACGATCTGGAACACTGGAATGCACGACTCCAGAGCCGCTAGGTGGAGTAACTGGTTTTCATTAACTGGGAGTCTTCGGTGAAGTCACAACCGACAATGATTGTCAAAATTTGCAAAGAAGAATAAAAGCAGGGAAATGTGACGGTTCCTAAGCCGTAGTGAAGTAACAGGTTCAAAAATGGAGTTGTTGGGAAACTGGGTTGGTTTCGACTTTCAAGAAACCGAGGAACGTTCACGAACGTCGGATAGAACATTCACCGAATGGTTTACTTATAAACTAGTTGTTGGCCCGCGGCCAAGTCATGCATGGCGGTTTCTACAATTGCAGGTCGTCTGTCAGTGTACGGGGCGTTCCCACTGACGAATCCACGAATACAATCAGAATGGGTAGGAATTAATGAAAGAGCCACTGAATCAACTATTTTATGTGGATATTCGGTTTTGTGATTTAGTAACACTAATACGACTGTAACAATATAATTATGTGGTAGTGATCGCTCTCCATCACATGAGATAAGAATCCGCTTCGTTGTTCGTCGGCGACCGTCAATAAAGAATTGCAAGTTTCACCACAGCTGGATGAATATGTTGTGAATTAGTGCCTATGGAAAACCCACAGTAAACTGTACATGGTGGCAACAGGAATGCTGAATCCGCACACACACGCATGCACGCACGCGCGCACGCTCGCACGCACGCACATACACACACTTAAAAATGTGATGCTGCGATTTTGTTTATCTTAGTACTATATATATATATATATAT
>SDWI01000599.1:5859-23823 GCA_009193005.1 Lamellibrachia luymesi | reverse complement strand
TATATATATATATATATATATATATATATATATATATTCTTTTTCTAAGTGTTGTTTGTTTCTACAAGAACGTTGTAATTATTAATTACATAACACCAATGACCCATTATTTCATGTACGTGTATATGGATTTTGAGTCCGAATAAATATAATAATACTAATAATAACGAAGACGAAGACGTTTGATGCGCTGTAGAAGAAGGTGCGTCTATCGTGTCTTTGTGAGACGGTTCGTAAGCGGTCGTGGTGAAAATGGTATCACCTTGCATAACAGTGGATTCACACATTATACGTAGACCTTGGCCTTGGCTACCTCACACTGGCCTACACCAGGAGGGTAGTCATGCTAACTACTGCACTTCACAATGTCACCAGCCCTTTGGTTGTCAATAATGACAAGGTCTTAATATCATATCTGGTACACACCCGGTACTTGTTGCAATTTGCCCAAGTGTGCCTACAACTGGACCTACAGCACCTGTACATGGCACAAGGCTTCCACATTTCATGGTAGCAAACTCTACTACATTCATATTTTACATGTAGCAACACATATTTATCTGATACTAAACATTTAATGAATCATGAAAGTATATCGTCATATAACTACTACAGCCCTGACAATATTGTCAATTACAAATCTGATGGGAAGCCACATACAGTATGGTGTAGCAACCCATGGGAAGCCACACCCATCAGCAATAGCAACATACACAGTTGGTTGGAAGCACAGCAGAGGAAGACTGTTGTTAGCTGAAGTCTGAATGTCTCAATGCAAAATGTGTACAAGTAATCTTAAATTATCAACGTTTCCCTTCAACTGGTTTAGTTTGAATGTCAAACATAATAAGACACTATAACGGAACAGAAAATGCAGCTATAGTGGGAAGTAGCTATAATTGGAAGTAGCTTTAACATCCGTCAGACGATGCTCCCCAGGTGCGCAGTCTGGACACGGGTTGTCATGGACACAGGTTGTCATGGACACGGGTTGCAATGGACACGGGTTGTCATGAGGCCCGCAACTTTTCCTTTTTCCGACATAATTGTAGTGTTTCATGTGTAAATACTTGTATGATTAGCCAATGTTTTGACGAGGCATTGGACACCTAAATTTTCCGCTAAAATTATTACAGAAAAAGAACAACTATCATGGCGATTGGTGAACCTTGGTGACTTTGGTCCGTGTCGGACTCAAGTCGTCCATGTTATCTTGACTTGACAGTTATTGCCTTGATACTATCATTTACTTCCAGGTCAATGACTAAAAGCTTGACTTGACAGTCATTGCCTTGAGACAATCATTTTCTTGCAGGTAAATGACTAAACTTGCCGGTTTTGGCGAATGCAGACAGTTAACGTCATCCAGTTAAGTTGCCTATGTTTCATCTTTGTCTTGGTATTAACCAAAATAAAACATTGCTTACAATCTGTGAAAATGTCGTGAGATAATTACTCGCCCGAAAGCGAGTAGAAGAATAATGATAACATACTTAAAATAACATAGCTGGGGTTGCTATGTAGAATGAATAACACGTCCAACGCATTATTGTTCCACAAGTTTATGCGATTAACAGAAAAATTGCAACACCAAAACAGATTATGAACATATAGACATGATTATTTGCTTACAGTAATCCGATAATGAATTCGATCTATCTGATGTGATTATGACCCCGACTTACCCTACTTAGTCATGAGCCTGACGTACCCTACTCAGTCATGAGTGTGACGTATCCTAATTGGTCATGAACCCGACGTACCCTATTCAGTCATGAGCCTGACGTACCCTACTTGGTCATCCTATTTGATTACGAATCCGGCGTACCCTACGTATCGTAATCATTAACCCGACGTACCATACGTCATCATGAACCCCCAAAGTACATTACTTGGTTATGAAACGCATATACCTTACGAACCCAAAACCACATGAAATAGCATACTTCCAGCGTGTGTAATAAAGAGAAATATGCTACAAATATAGTACACCAAAAATTCAGCACTATAGAAACTGTGTTTATGTGCGTGCGTGCGTGCGCGTGCGTGCGTGCGTGCGTGCGTGCGTGCGAGTGTGTAAATGCTATAAGTGTACTACTGTCCCTAAGGTATTTTTTAGAAACCTATCGATATGAGCAAATGAGCAACTTTTACGACAAAATGCATCTCCAACCAGCGTCAGACTCGCCGATGTCTCCAACATCGTCATATCCGGCGCCGAAGTCTTCATCATCGTTGTACCAGGCGCGGGATGCACTAACACCGCCATACCAGGCGCGGCATCCACCAGCACCGCCATACTCGCCTTCGCATTCCACCACATCGCCGTTACTTGCTCTAAATAGTTCAGTGAAGACGTGCTCAAGACGCACGATACGCTCCAGTCTGTCTCTAATGTTTTCGATAGTCGATCGATTCATTCCATCGATGAGATTGATCTGTGGAACGATGTAGTGCGGCTGACAACCTTGCTCCATGTCTCGGTAGAGACGACGGAGGACGCCGATCAACCTCGGACCGAGCTCAGACTGTCTCCAGTTGTTAACTTCCTTCATCTCGTTGAAGAGCGCCGTCTTCAGGTGGTAGGAGGTCAACTTTTTCAGACCGGCTTCTCGGTTGCGTACAACTTTGAGGATGCGCAAGACCTTCTTGCGGCAACCGTTATCGCGGTCCATGCCGTCGAATAGTTCCTTCTCTTACAAGGAGAAAGACAAGCGCCAAGTGTTCTTCACTTGTGGCGCGCCTTCGATAGATTTCAGCGGTTTCGCTACAAATATACGTTTTCGTTGGTCTAGTTTAGCCTCATACGATAGGACGACGTCGACTGAATACCACACGTTGTTGCGCCTTCTGTCCACCTCGGTTCTGTATACATCCATCTGTACAGCCGGGCCGTGGCAACGCAACATCACGAGACGCGACATGTGTGGGTAGTTATTAATGAGCGTCTGTAAGGTACCGCAGAAGTCAGCTGCCTTCTTGTTGGGGGAAACTTTGATGCCTTCTTCGTCTAGTAAATAGTAGTACCCAGATATTGGTGCTTGTAAGGGTTTTAAATTTCGATCAGCTGTCTTGATCACCATGATATCAAATTCAACGTCGTTTGACACGTTTCCCCCCTCGTATGCATTGCCTGTGTACTCAACTCGCGAACATATTTCCAATTTCTGCAACTCATTGGCCAAGTAGCTGGTGTACTTTATATGAGTTGGTCTCGCCTCGTCAATGGCCGCCATCGGTTGCCGGCATATTTCTCGTGGAACTGCTGCAACATCGTCGTCACTTCCGGTTTGCTGTGTCACGCTTGTTCTGCCATCTTTTATGAATTATATAAATTCTACAACCAAAGAACAGGATATAAAAAAAAAATTATATACCAATGCAAATTCACACTATCACAGATTAGTCTCTTACTTCCGGGCCTAAGTACATCACACACACACACACNTAAAAAAACATGGGCATAGCATAAACACCAGCTGGTCGCTGGATACAATATGCTATAGATCTTCCATTTAAACAAATGCTAAAAGTGAGTCAAACAATAATTCCACAATGTCCACACAGTAACGGATCGGTTTTAATACAAATTATCTTTGACAATTGATGTTTGTCTTATAGCCGATTTGCAATGGTACTTTCGTTATACCCTACAACCTTTCTCTTAAGAAGAGAGCACTATCTCAACTGCCTTGATGTACAGCGACTGATCAAGCGTGACGAAGCAAGACTTCTGTCACGGACGGGCATTCTCCTTCTTGGCGTAGCACAGTGCTGAGAATATCGTGTTCGGCTGTGTTTTGGTTCGCGATTTGTACAAGAGAGCGGCACAATTTTGGTCTTCGTATACTCCCCAGTGTCAGCATAAGGTCAGCCCAGGCGGACGAGACGGGAGGTTGAAGTAGAAGCTGGACACCCACAACTTGTCCAGGTTGACGCCACTCATCTACAGCTTGTAGAGATGTTCAGGAAGAGAAGAAAGATGGGCCAGAACACCACACATTTCATCCGTGGTATGACTCTGTAGCTGGAAATGATTGAGGCTGTCTCGACCTTCGCCGGATGCTGAAGAGAAAAACATTTTCAGTTTGGAAAGGAAGTGTCGTCACCGCTATTCCACTCATCGCCTGGAAAGTCCCGTGCCTTTTGCAGTAGACATTTTTTTGACATCAGCATCGTCGAAGATGCAGAATGCCCTCCACAGAGTCCGACGGGGGGGGGAGAGTTGTCCTGCAGCTTCATTGTAGCTTTCAACCAACTGTCGAGTATGTCAGTCAGCTCCCTTCTTGTGGATAAACGTTGCCAAAGCAAGTACAGGGGATGTACGACCTTGGGCTGCACGCAGCTACGATGACCTGACCAAAAGCTACGTACTTCCTCTTCACAGGCACACAATCTGGGTTCCGTGAGGATGAACCTCTGAAATGGAGCTGGAGGAGAGGCTAAAAAGAGACTCACTGCTGCTGATAGTAGAGAATACATAAGTTTCATATGCTGTCATCATGATTGTGTGACTAGTATAGCTGCCATTTTAATAATCCCGTCCCATTTCTTTTCCAGGATGTGGTAAGCTGAATCTCAAAAGCAGACCACAATCTATAGACCACTGAGACATGCTACAACAATGTAGATCCATATATGACTTCAAGCTTTTGTTTCAACCAAGTACAACAGTAACCTGGCTGACTGAGTTATTCCTGCGGTTTCGGACCTGATTAGAGTCAACAACTAAATGCTATGATGACACTATACTGCTTTAGTTTTGATAGTTGGATAGAGCATTGTTGAAAACAAATGGTTCAGAAGTTATGTAGTGAACGAATACTCTTCGCGCAATTGCAACGTGGCTGAATGCTTCCCAGAGAAGTTGAAATGGTTTTGGAAAGAACAGGTCTGCCAGGGGTGAAGTGTAAAGCGCTTTGAGCGGTCCTACAGACTGGATACCGCGCTATATAAGAACTTACCTTTAATCAACGGGTTGCCGCCATCTTGGAAGCCATCTCGAATTCTGCATTCAGCTCAAGGTGGATTAATAGGGATTTTTAGTATGTTACTCTAGACCCATTCAGTGATCTGTGGTGCAAAAAATAACCTTTTGTATTGGACTTTTAGGTTCCATGGTATTTTTGCCTAAAACGCTTGGACTATCTTAATACAATCAACCTTGAATATGCTCCTCGCCAATTGTCTCATAACATATCGTGCCAGTATCGAGTCACCGTGCCAGTGCTAAGCCATCGCGCCAGTGCCGAACCATCGTGCCAGTACCGAACAACAACGAACCATCGTGCCCGTAACGAACAACAGCCTCATTCAAGGCTAACATAGCAATCAAATTAAGACTAAACTATGTGATGGCGCCGTGGAAACGACAGGTTAAGGCCACCAGGCATTTAACAAGCGTCAGTTGCAGCAACTGGGTGGATTTCGTCAAGTCCGGGTGTGAGAAGTCCTGGGCTGAGGTTCAGGCAGATAGTTTCAGTTTTGAGTGCAGGGGGTGTGCGAATATGAAGGAACAAGAGGTGGAGTTGGAACAGCTGAGGCAACGAGAGAGAGATGCGAGGGAGAGCTCACCTCAGCCTGGGAGGAGGCTGAGAGGAGGTAAGGTGACAGATCTTAGTGATACATGACGTAAGAAGACAAGACGAAAGGAGATGGGAAAGAAAGAAACGGGAGGGAAGACAATTGGAGTGAAGGAGAGGGAGTGGGGGAGACAGGAGCGAAGGAGACGGGAGGGAAAGAGACGAGAGCGAAGGCGTTGGGAGTGAGGGAGACGGGAGGTATCAAAGAGGTAGGCGACGGGAGCGCAATTTAGCCAGGAGACGGGAGGGAAGGGTGACAGTTTGATGGGTGAGAGAGAGAGTGAGAGAGAGTGAGAGTGAGAGAGAGAGAGAGANAGAGAGAGAGAGAGAGAGAGAGAGAGAGAGAGAGAGAGAGAGAGACTGATAACAGTCTGCCACGTGATAAGGCTGCAGGACAGAATGTGATGGAAGGGATCCAACGGAAGAGCTACTGTGAGGCAGTGATAGATGGGGTGAGGAAGAGAGCGAGGGTGTTTGTGGGGGACTCGATAGTTAGAAAGACCGACAGAGTCTTAAATAAGGGAGATGACGTGGTGGTTTGCTTGTCTGGGGCCAAAATAGAGGCGATAACTGAGAGGGTAGAAAACATCGTGGGTTCGGGCAAGGGTGGATCTGTTTTAGTACAAGTAGGGACAATTATCGTAGAGAGGGAGGGTACAACTGCCATAGTTAGGAAATACAGGCAGTTGGTCAGAATACTAAAGCAGACGCGGGTTGAGCAGGTAATATTGTCAGATATTTCGCCAGTAATAGGAAAGAGGGGTCAGAGATATCGAAATTGACGGGGGGGGGGGGGGCAATTAACATGCCAGTCCCGAAGCTATGTAGGCAAGAGGAAGTTGGATTTGTGGGGAAGCTTTGTTGGGAGAGCTGATATGGACATGAAGGATGGGCTTCATCTAAGTGGTAAGGGGGTAGCAGTATTTGAGGATGAACTCTCAGCAGCAGTAGATAGTGGTATGTGTAGCATAACCTATACTTTTGGTAGTAAACATTGTTTAAACTAGAAGCGCGGGGGGTACTTAGAGGTGCCTCAAACAGAACAAGAGGTCACTAGTACAGACAAACCAATAACAAAATGTCTGGAAAACATCTCGGAAACAGGTTTTAAATGCGTGTGTTTAATGCAAGGAGCATAGTAAATAAAAAAAACGAATTAAACATTATGGTATGGTATGGTATGGTATGGTATGGTATGGTATGGTATGGTATGGTATGGTATGGTATGGTATGGTATGGTATGGTATGGTATGGTATGGTATGGTATGGTATGGTATGGTATGGTATGGTATGGTATGGTATGGTATGGTATGGTATGGTATGGTATGGTATGGTATGGTATGGTATGGTATGGTATGGTATGGTATGGTATGGTATGGTATGGTATGGTATGGTATGGTATGGTATGGTATGGTATGGTATGGTATGGTATGGTATGGTATGGTATGGTATGGTATGGTATGGTATGGTATGGTATGGTATGGTATGGTATGGTATGGTATGGTATGGTATGGTATGGTATGGTATGGTATGGTATGGTATGGTATGGTATGGTATGGTATGGTATGGTATGGTATGGTATGGTATGGTATGGTATGGTATGGTATGGTATGGTATGGTATGGTATGGTATGGTATGGTATGGTATGGTATGGTATGGTATGGTATGGTATGGTATGGTATGGTATGGTATGGTATGGTATGGTATGGTATGGTATGGTATGGTATGGTATGGTATGGTATGGTATGGTATGGTATGGTATGGTATGGTATGGTATGGTATGGTATGGTATGGTATGGTATGGTATGGTATGGTATGGTATGGTATGGTATGGTATGGTATGGTATGGTATGGTATGGTATGGTATGGTATGGTATGGTATGGTATGGTATGGTATGGTATGGTATGGTATGGTATGGTATGGTATGGTATGGTATGGTATGGTATGGTATGGTATGGTATGGTATGGTATGGTATGGTATGGTATGGTATGGTATGGTATGGTATGGTATGGTATGGTATGGTATGGTATGGTATGGTATGGTATGGTATGGTATGGTATGGTATGGTATGGTATGGTATGGTATGGTATGGTATGGTATGGTATGGTATGGTATGGTATGGTATGGTATGGTATGGTATGGTATGGTATGGTATGGTATGGTATGGTATGGTATGGTATGGTATGGTATGGTATGGTATGGTATGGTATGGTATGGTATGGTATGGTATGGTATGGTATGGTATGGTATGGTATGGTATGGTATGGTATGGTATGGTATATTGACCTTCACATAATTGGTATAGCAGAATTATGGGCCAACACAGCCATAACAGATATTGAATTAGGACTGACAGGATACGCAATATTTAGGAGAGATCGAATAGGAAGAAGGGGAGGGGGAGTTAATTTATATGTTAAAGAATCTATTCAGGCTTATGAAATAAAACTAGAAAGGGAAGCAGATTGCGATGAAGCTGTTTGGTTCAAAATAGTTTCAGGAAATTCAAAATTAACTATTGGATTAGTTTATCGAAATAAACATAAACGAAGAGGATAACAAAATAGTACAAAACGCTATAAAGGAAGCGGGTAAAGGGAAAGTATCATAATGGGAGATTTTAACCACGGACACATTAAATGGAAATCTCTTGAGAGTACAGGGGGTGAGGACCAACAATTTCTATTTTCAGGATAGCTTCCTTATTCAGCACGTGCTTGAACCAACCAGGGGAGAGAATGTATTAGATATAGTTTTGTCATCACAAAAAGAATTAATGGACAATGTAAAAATACATGAACCGTTAGGTAACAGTGATCATCGTCAAATACATTTTGATATCAATGTAACATTTTAAAGTAAAAATAAATAAAACGTACAGGAGAAACTTCCACAAAGGTAACAATACAGATACGAGAAAATACTTAGCAAAGCTAGATTGGAATAACATGCTGAGGAACAAGACCGAAATTGAATGTTGGAACATTCTAAAATATGAAATTGAGAGTATCATTGATACACTTGTTCCCTTGAAAAAAAACAAGGACACGGTCTAGAAAGAAATACTTGTCAAGAAAAGCTATTAGAAAAATAGTGTCCAAGCAAACTATGTGTATGTTTAATAAACGTACCAGAAAGGATGAAGACTATACCAATTACAAAGAGGCACTTAATGCAGCTAGAACTGAAATTAGACAAACTAAAAGAAGCTATGACCAAAAACTAGCATATAACATAAAAATGACAGCAAGAGTTTTTATACATATGTCAGGAGTAAACAAAACGGTTTTTTTAATAGCGGAAGACTAAATGATTACTCCAGTTCAGTGTTTATCAGAGAGGATTTTAGTTCATCACCACTTCCAGATGCAAAATTTCAGGAGGCTAATAATCTGAATATTTAGGACCGTTAATTGTAACTCCGGAAATAGTAGCTAAGAAAATAAAAGCAATGAAGGATAATAAATCATCGGGAGTGGATGGAATCCATCCAAAACTACTAATTGAAACAGTAGAACAAATCATTATACCACTTGCAAGAGTGTTCAACTTGTCATTGAAAGAGGGAGTTGTTCCTTTTGAATGGAAAGAAGCAAACACCATTATTTAAAAAGGGCTCGAGAAATTACCAGTGAGTTTAACGTCAGTGATTTTTAAATTATTAGAAAGGTTAATTAAAGACCATATGGTGGACTTCCTTGTTAGGCATAAATTACTAAATTCATCTCTACATGGATTCCTAAAAGTCATGCTTAACAAATATGTTATGTTTTTTTGGAAGAAATCACTAAGTGGATAGAGGAGGGATCGACAGTAGATTTTCAGAAAGCTTTGGACAAAGTGCCATAACAAAGATTTCTTCTTTAAAAACCCATGGTATCGGGGATAGCATAATTGACTGGATATAACAATGGCTGACTGACAGAAGACAACGTGTTGTAGTAGATGGAGAAGTTGCAAACTGGAAATCAGTTTTGAGTGGGGTACCACAAGGATCAGTGTTAACGTACTGAAATTTGCGGATTACAAAAAGTGTTTAGAAAGATTAACACTGATGGTGATAAACAACATTTCCAAAACGATCTAGACAAAATAGTTAAATGGTCTGAAAAATGGCAGATGTTATTCAATTTTTGGTAAATTAAATGCCTACATACAGGACACGGGAACTTGAATATAAACTATAATATGGGAGATACTACTGTAAAAGAAAAGGACTTAGGAATAATAATAAGTGCTGAGAGGAAAGGTTCACAACAGTGTGGTATTGAAGCTTCAAAGGGTAATCAAATTCTTGGGTTGATTAGAAGAAACATAGCATACAACGAAAAAAGCTAATTATACCTCTGTATAAAGCAATAGTTAGACAGACCTCATGTAGAATACTGTATACAAGCGGGGAGACCATGTCGTAACAAGGATACAGATACGCTTGAATTAATACAGAGGAGAGCAACTAAAATTATTCCAGAACTGAGAGACCTTAGCTGTGAAGAACGCCTAATAGAATGTGGTTTAACAACCCTAGAGACAAGGAGGTTAAGAGGAGATCAGATTGAAGTTTTTAAGATATTGACTGGTATGAAAATATTGATAGAAATATGTTTTTCTCATTCAAGAAAGATAGTAGAACTAGAGGACATGATGTAAAATTAGTAAAAGATCAGTAGAGATTGGATATCAGGAAGTACTCGTTTTCACAGAGGACAATAAATTAATGGAACAAATTGTCTATGGATTGTGTAACTGCTAGCAGCGTGATTATGTTTAAAAACAAGGTTGACGCATATCTCAGGAGGGCGGGTTACACGTAAATTAAAATTGTTGGACTCTCGATAAGCCAATGGCATCCTTGTCCACTTGCCATACGGGCCTTTGTCATTGAAGGGAGAACGTTTGTTGTGAATGTTTGCTGCGTTCACTTACGCACATGAACACATAAAGTCTCCGCGTGGTATTGTTTTTTTTTTTGGTGGTGAACATGATTACTTTCAAAAGTGTAACGTAAAATGCACTCGTGAAATACTAGTTTCTATATGAACCATTTTACAGGGAACAGTCATTTTGGTACCCCGACTTTTCCTGTAATCGACTATGCCCCCAATAAATATTTAGGTAGTTGCAGCCATAAAAATCGTCCTACATAATGTGTGTCCCATAGGCATTATAGTTTAACTATCTCTAAATGCTCCATTTCGCCTGCCTTTCCCTACATGTGACTTACGAGAAACCCACTCGCCTGTAATAATTATGTTTGCCACTGAATCGTGAGTAGCATATGTTAAAATTGACTACACGGTTGAAAGACCAGTCGTTGTCCGGGGCCCCAAGACGTAGGCAATAAGATTAGCTTTGTCCAACAAGAAAAGAACCGGCGACATGATCATTGCGGGAATCTAAATGAACGGTAATTACATAGGTTGAAACGCATACAATGCGTCACATTTGTAGATTTGTTGTGTAGCGGCAATCATGACGTCAGTCACTCCTATTCACGCGAATGGCAGTTTCTGGGAATTTAGGTCATCTCAGCTTCGTGGCAGTCGAAAGTTGTGACATGCCTTATCTAACTAACCAATTAACGCGTCGTTGTCCGCGTAGCGCGCTGTCCGAATGCATGGGTAATTATTATATGTAAGAAACCTAGTGCCGTAGAACTGTTTATCACTGATAGGCAACACGTGAATTAACACAACAAGTGCAGAATTATTTATATGTTCGTAGAACTATTTAGCACAAAAACATGAAATGCGATAAACAGGGATTAGTTTTATTCAAGAGGGACCAATTGTGGTTGCCGGAGCTGGTACTTCGGACTGACTTTTGCTCCGAACCGAAACGATCAGCCTCGGGACAAGCCTGATATGTTTCCAACTAGAAACGATCTTCACTTTGTGCAACAGCGCCGTTTTCAGGTTGTGTGACGTCAGCCTTTCGGTTTGTCTCTTGAGTATGATTTTCAGAATATTCAGGACCTTCTTACGACAGCCGTGGTCTCTGCCCATGCCATCGAACAGCGCCTTCTCCCTAGTCTATTAAGACGTCGCTTTTGTCTACCATTAAGACGTCGAAAATGGTCATAGGCATATTTGCATATGGTGAATACATCAACACTCCGAGCTACTGTTTGCTAACACACATTTAAATAACTCGTCACCACTTACCCCGAGGCTACAACACAGCGCGGTGCATTCATTGTATCATTCGCACTGGCTGTCAATCAGTGGCATTAACTAAGCGGAGATTATGCCAAACAAACGACGCGTTAGTCATTTTTGGCAAGCGGTCGGAGCAGGCAAGAGGTGTTTGGAGCGTCCGGGTTGGTTCGCAATTCTTCTGTTTTTGTCGTCACTGTAAATACAGGATTATCGTGTAGTGATACAGAGTGTCGTGATATACATCGTGTTGTGATACACTGTGTCGTGATATAAACCGTGTTGTGATACACCTCTCGTCAGACAAGAAAGAACGAAACAAAAACATGCATGACGACTTCTCGGACCACCGGATCTGTCGCTACAGTGTCGGCATCCTGGTCGTCCTGGCTGTTGGCCTTAGCTTGAGCAACGTTGATACATTTGGTTATAGCTCCAGGTTATGATTAAAAGGCCATAACACCAGGTCATGTTATTGTCCACTTAATAGATAAGGTGACACGAGGAGAGGCCTAATTTGCCATTTTTGTAGTCGTAAAATTAAATCAACACAAATTGTGCGTACTACCAGTGGAGCCCCCAGCGGACGACGTGTGTTGTAAATTCGTTGCAAAAAAGTAGTCCGGGACTCGTGTGATCTTACGATGGCAAACCTTGATTTTTTGCCAGGCACTCAATTAGTTTTCTCTGTGTATAATATAGAGGTGAATAATAAATTAACATTTCGGCCAACTGAAATGACATTATTCCTTGTGTCTAAAAGTTGGCAGTTTTGCAAATGTTGCTGCTGATGTAGCTATTACTAAATCAGATATTTAAAAAAATTTAACCTCAACCTTTTTTGTAAAAGATAAATAAAAAACCAACATTTTGGGCCAAGTTTTACTTAAGTGGTATTACTCCTTGTGGGTGAAATATTGAATATTGTCAAAATGTTGCTAAAATGTGGTTTTACTGCAACTTAATAAAATATCTGAAATAATAAATGTTGTTTTTTCATGCGAGTTTCACATATTATGCATTATGTAATTTGAAAAAATGAACCCCTTCTCAAAAGCTTGAACCCCCTTCCAAAAACGTGAACCTTCCGATAATATGAAGATAATATTATTTTCAAACATGTGAACCCCCTTCTCAAAAGCATAAAACCTCCCCTCTAAAGCGTGAACCCCCCTCTTAAAAAGCACGAACCCACCAATTATATGAAAATAATATTATTATTTTCACATTATTGGAAGTTCACGCTTTTGAGAGGGGAGGGTTCACGATAAGGGATCCACATTTGTGAAAAAGGGGGTTAGTATTTTTGGAAAAGGGGTCACAGAAAGGGGGTTCATGTGAACCCACTGAACACCCCTTGGCCACGGGCCTTGTACGACAGTAGTGTCATAGCTTCTCACAGGGACACTAACAGTATATGGATGGATGTATCACACAAGATGCATACCCTATTCTTTGGTGCCGCCATCGAGATTGATAAGCATGTTCACGTCTTCTTTGCATGTCTCTTTATCAAGAATCTGATCACGTCTACCCGAGGTGCTCTTGCTCTGGTCCGGGTTGGAGGTTCCAGACACGGTCTTCAAAGGGTCACACTCGCTGTCGGACGCTGTCTCCGTCACTCGGTGCGTCTGCAAAATACATACCACAATGTACAGCATACGAAAAAAAATTATCATATGAAATGGTCAAGATGTCCTGTGTTATGTCCAAATACATAGGTCTACCAGGGTCTACATAAAACCCCTGAATGGTAAGTGAGAGTTACAATGTGCAGCTGTTTTGCTTTGTTATGTGTTTCATTATTTTTGTCACAGTTCCCAGGACTGCAGCAACACAATGTCATCTACCTGGTGCTGGAGCCCGTCGAGGCCGCAATGGTCACCCGGCTGCCTGGTACTTCGTCTGGATGCCACTGGACAACGGACGCTAAAGACACAGGTTGATTTCGCTGTTCAGAGTTGTATATGTAGTTGGTGATGCCAATACGACATTTGAGATTCGTTGATACACCCGAGCGTCGATCCTCCAGACACCGGATGAGAACACCACGGGCCTCCTCTAACTCGTTCACTGGATACGGCCACTGTAGTTCCTTATCCTGGCAATGGGAGGCCAATGAGGTGGAGCCATCGTTCGCGGACCCAACCAATAGTGTAAATGGACGTCACTGAAGGGAGAAGATGTTTTGTGAACATTAGTTGTGAACGTTTGTTACGTTTACTTAAGCACACGATCACGTACGCGCGTACACGCATGCACGTACGCGCGTACACATAAAGCCTCCAGCACTACTGTTATAATTATCTAAATGTGTTGTAGGGGAAATGCGGGCAAAATGGAGTAGTAGGACAAAATGGGATTTGGCTATAATATTACATCGATATATATATATATATATATATATATATATATATATATATATATAAATATATATATAAGATATCTCTGTAATATACAATAACTGATAATATAATATATGCTCTGAACTAATTTCATGCCTATGGAATCAAATTGCTGGTGCTGGACTTTCCCTGTAACCGACTATGCCCTCAGTAAATATTTAGGTAGTTGCAGCCATACCAAAAATCGTCCTACATAATGTGTGTCCCATAGGCATTATAGTTTAACTTTCGCTAAATGCTCCATATCGCCTGCCTCTCCCTACATGTGACTTAAGGGAAACCCACTCGCCTGTAATAATTATGTTAGACACTGCGTCATGAGTAGAATATGTTAACATTGACTACACGGTTGGAAGACCAGTCGTTGTCATGGGCCCTAAGAGGTAGGCAACAAAACTAGCTGTGTCCAACAAGAAAAGAACCGGCGACATTGATCATTATCAGAACTTGGGGAATCTAAGCGAACGTCGTGGCTTCGACCTGTTGATTTACACAAATTGGCTTAGGGCCAACAAATATACAAACTTCTTGTCGCAGTCGACAAATGATGATATTTTGGCACTATCTGTAAATGAACGGTACTTACTTAGTTTGAAACGTCAATGCGTCACATTGACTTGTTGTGTTTCGGCAGTCATGACGTCAGTCACTCCTATTCACGCGAATGGCAGTTTCTGGGAAATTAGGTCATCTCAGCTTCGCAGCAGTCGAAAGTCGTGACCTGCCTTATCTAACTAACCAACTAACGCGTTGTCCGCGTAGCGCGCTGCCCGAGTGCACGGGCGCCGACATACTCAATTTGGTCCGGTGCGCAAATTGACCCGGGGGACCAATTTTGGCAGCAACAATTGGTCCCCCTTGAATGAAACAGTTTAGGCTGTCAAATGTTATAGCTTGACTTCAAATTCAGAAGGAAATTTTCAGAGCAGTAGAAATGAAACAGAGCAATTTCTAGACATACCGTATTCGACCTAATAAGCGTTGGGTCATGGAAAAATGTCAAGAAATCTATTCCTATAAGCGTACACCAATTTTTTTTCTCTAGACAATACGGTAATTTGTTATCACTAGTGGTGTCATTTCGTGAATAGTGTTGAACAATTGACAAAATGGAGACACTTTTTAGTAGTTCCACACTAGTCAAATTACAATAATTATGAATCCAGCAGATTAAAAAGGGAGGTACGCTAATTAGGGCATGTACGGTAAGCGTATGGTTATAAATAATAATAATAATAATATATTTTATTTGGTATAGCGCCAAATCCAAAATTGTTCGTGGAGCTTCACAACATATTAAAATAGTGTAAAATTGCAAAATAACAAATAAATGCATTTGAAATACTACTAGTAATAAGAATTATTTTAAATAAATACAGCAAAAAAATATTGTAGAATTGCTAAATAAGGAAATAGCTAAATAAATATATTAGCTGCTAGTAATAAGAATTATACAAAATTAATATAGCACAATAATTAAACATTATAGCAATAACACTAATAAATAAATAAATGTATATGTATGATTAATGATAATAAATAATAATTTAGTAAAATATGTTTATAAAGTAATAGTTTAAGTGATAAAAAGGAATTCGTAAAATAATGTTAAATGTCATGAATAAGATTACAGGAATAGTCATAATTAAATTGCTATGAGTAGAGGACAATGTTAATCTGCAATATACGCTAATACTCGATACGAAAGAAATGTGTCTTTAGTCGACATTTGAAGCTGGCGAGAGTGTCACAGGTTTTAATAAAGTTAGGTACAGTGTTCCACAGAGACGCCGCAGCCACTGCGAACGAGCCGCCCCCAGCAAACTGTTACTGCTGGCAGAGCGCAGTGCTCTTGCCGGTTGATATGAACGCACGAGTTCACACTGGCGCTTCGTCGTGCATGACTTTGTATGTGCTCTTCCTCCTTGTTCCCTGCTGTACAGGGGTGAAGGTCAGGTAAAGTATTGTCGAGCCACTCTTTCTGTTCTTTCTTTCCATAGTTTTCTATCGGCCGCCCCCTCTCTCCATCTTTCTTCCTCCCCCGATCGTCTCATGTCCCTCCACACGCAGCTCTCCCATCTCAGCTGTGGCCTTCCCCTTTTCCTGCGTCCTTGATGTTTTTCCACCTCTGCTCTCTTTGCCCATGCCCATCCTCCGTAACCATTCCTCCAAGGTACACAAAGCCATCCACTTGCTTGATCTCTTTACCATCCAACCTGATGTTCAACTCCTCTCTCTTGTGTCCAACCCACATCACTTTTGTCTTCTCTTGGCTCATTTGTATTGTTGTAAGTACCATTATCTTGAAATCGACTCTGCGTGCCACAGGCAGCCATTGAAGTTCATGTAACAGGGGCCTGGCACTGTCGTTACGTGGACGACGCAGAATCAATCTGGGCACGGACCACAGTCAGAATGCATCCGCCATTACAACGATAAAGAGTCGATAGGAAAAAATATTAATTGTGCAGTTTGGGTGTATTAGTGAGAGCAGAAATTGTGTGAATGAGTGAGTGTATGTGATGCTTTTGTGCACAGTAACATCTGAGCTTTGAAATTATCTCATTTGTCAGTTGGTATACCTGTTGCTTAAGGACACGATGGCCATCAAGCCAGATGCACTCATATTTTGGAAACCGGTGAATTTCATTGCAGAAATGCAGGGGTGTCATGGATTGAAGCAATTTGTTCGAAAAGGAGGTGTCATTTTCACGAATTTCACACACCAGGTGTCTTAGTGGGTCTGTAATTTGCTGTGAATTAAAAAAAAAATTGTAGGATAATTTTTCAATGTAGGCGCAAGAACGTTATAATGGTCGTCTTTGAGAAAAGTGACTGTCGTCCGTGCCCATCTGGCAACCGAATTGTGTATTCGTTGCAGACGCAATGTTAACTACAGACGTGCCGTATAAGAGTGCATTGCAGTAGTCAAGCCGCGATGTGATGTTGGCATTGACTACGCGTTCCTTTGTGGGTTCGGGTAAAAAACGGCTGATTTGATTGATGTGGCGGATGTAGAATGAGCATGCACTGACGGTTTGAGACACATGCTTCTTCATATCTAGGTGCCTGTCAATGAAAACACCGATATTTCGAACACATCGCGAAGCTGTGATTGTAGAAACACCAACACGAATCACACTGCCATCAATGAGTGCACCCGCAGACTTGGGGTTACAATTGGAAGATACTGTGTCTTGCCATCATTCATACACATAGAATCCAATGAAATCCATTGTTTTATGTCATCCAAACAATCCTCCATTTGCTGCACAACAGCCGCTAAAGCGGATGGATTCAGGTCGAAGTGTGAGTAGATATGTAAGTCATCAGCATAGTGGTGGAAGAATAGTCCATGGGCTCGAATAATGTCACCAATACGCTGGACGTACAGTAAGAAGTGCAGTGGTCCAAGGACAGAGCCTTGCGGGAAACCCGCCGATAGAGTAGTTGTACTCGATGATTGGCCACCGATTACTATTCGCTG
This sequence comes from Lamellibrachia luymesi, assembly GCA_009193005.1. Classification (NCBI taxonomy): domain Eukaryota; kingdom Metazoa; phylum Annelida; class Polychaeta; order Sabellida; family Siboglinidae; genus Lamellibrachia; species Lamellibrachia luymesi. Next base: position 6,192 of record SDWI01000599.1, on the reverse strand, counting down.
CGTCCGCTCTTGCAGATACGATATAATCCAGTAGTAGTAGGTAAGGGGTTTTCAATAAGCAATTGTGGGTCGATTTTTTTGTGGTAGCTAAAAATAGACATTGGGAAAAACCCACATATCGCTGAAGTGGCGTTTATTTTTTATTTTTATTTTTATTTTTATTTTTATTATTTAAATTTAAATTTAAATTTAAATTTAAAGTTAAATTTAAATTTAAATAATAAAAATAAAAATAAAAATTAAAATTAAAATTAAAATTAAAATTAAAATTAAAATTAAAATTTTAATTTAAGTTTTAGTTTTAGTTTTAGTTTTAGTTTTAGTTTTAGTTTT
>SDWI01000598.1:341471-353153 GCA_009193005.1 Lamellibrachia luymesi | reverse complement strand
CTGATCCCCTCTTCCGTGATGTATGAGAAACCTCCGCTAACTACTCACGACATTTATAGCAACTCATTATAGTGCAAACGCATAACCAAGCATGGGTTTCCCTGAAAATTACCGGGTTCACAAAACCAGGGAAACGTGGAGAATAACCACACGAGTTGCTGAGACACTATTATGTCCGGGGACGTAAAATGTCACACAGGGGGGTAAATTGTTATTCAGTCACGTAGTCCTTGAAAACAGCAAAACTCTATTTTAATTTAAATATCAGAAGAAGGACGCGGTGGCGTAGTGGTTAGACCGTCGGCTCTCAGTCGAGAGAACCCGGGTTCGAATCTTCTTGCTGCCGTTTTGAAGCTTTGGAAATTTCGTTCTTCATGGGTGAAGTGTAGAGCGATTTGAGCAGTCCTAAGTACTGCATAGTGCAGACCGCGCTATACAAGAACGTAACTTTTACCTTTTACAATTTTTTTTACAAAGGAATAATCTGCTTACGACTGGGAGGGTATCAACCACAAGTTCACATATAGTAAGGGTTGTGGGCAAAATTAGCAACAAGTAGACTTCATGATTGACAAAGAGGTTTAGTAAATGCGTTCTGCTCGGCGATTAATAATTCAGCAATATCCTGGCTGGGTAAAATTATTTCCACTTCCTCATCACAGTGAATGACATTGATTGTAAACAACCTTATTAGAAAACTTGTCCCCTATTAACACATCTCGCTGAGCTTACGAATAAACAGCCACTGCAATGGTCAAACAGTATCCATAGGAGATGCGTATTCGTACGCTGAACCAGGAATAATTATTTGGGATTAGTCCGTAGCATTAGGCATTAGTCTGTATTCTAGAGAAAGGAATAAATACTCTGCTTTAAAGGTGCTTAATCATTTCGATTTTTGCCAGTCTCGTTTCAAATAAATTTTGCGAAAACCCAGACCTACGTAGTATCCACTGCAAAACGCTAAGTCGTTTTTGCAACTTTTCTATGTAGTGTTTGTAAAATCATCAGCCAAACTACTAAATTAGTTAATGCTTGTTCGAGCATTAACTGAAGTGAAAATCGAAATGCTGAAAAATCACAATTTTTTTCCTTGGTGACATTTCGTAACTTTGTCATGTGATTGTCGAGAGGATGGAGGTCACGCACATGATCAGCAGTGACCCACACAGCGTTTACTATTTTGGATATCCACTATTTGATCCTTACCAGATTTAACGACTAAAGTAAATACTTTCGATGATTTGAACAAACATGATTTGAAAAAAAATAGGTTGCAGGCCTAATGCAGGGTCCCGCATTGCCTTCAACAGACTGAGCATATTTAAACTTGTCACTCACTACACATCTGGACATAAGTGAACCGGATTCGCGATGGTCTGAATCATTTGAGGAAGCAGTTTTAAGGTAATTGGTTTAACTTGTCCCCAAGTTAAAATAATTGTGAGGATTGAGCACTAATCTGGTTTAATTGGCAACGAGTACGTACGTAGGCACATGACATGCGCACAGGGACGCTTGCACTCGAGCGAGCAAGGCGGCCATACACACACACACACACACACACACACACACACACACACACACANCGTTTTCCTTGTTTTTGGAAGGGAACAAATTTATCGATGATACTCTCAATTTCATATTTTAGAATATTGACCCCAAAAGGCGATCATGTTATTTCTAACATACTTACATTAAATACCACCGATGTAGTTAGATATAATAGGGAGCATTGAATGAGGTGCCAAGTAACAAGCACTAAAAGCGGTGTTGGGACGGTAGATGAAGACCTGGCGCCGCGGGAATCGCGCCATAGTCGGAGAGGGGGGGGTCCCCTCTTGTCGGAAGTATTAGTTAATTTTTAGATATACTGAATTAATTATAGCGCATTATTTGCATTTACTATGGTGTTGTGGTCGATTTTTTTTGGACGGCTGGCGAAGTGACATAAATTGGGCTGGGCAACGCCATTGTTGTTTACGACTTGTTTCTGATAGCCTGTGTAAACTGAGAGATACAGAACATTGCCATGCAAAACGAACTTCATAGTGTCTGTAATCAAATATCAACACAAAATAATATCCAAAAATGTTTTCGCAATAGAAACTGAGAGATGTCTTGACATATATTACATATGAGTTTACGAAATGAAATAAAGATGTGCAAAGTCTACACCTAAATGTAAAGTGTGGCAGGGGTGATAAGATTAACGTTCACGCATGCGCGGAGGTTAGTAAAAATCACACCAGCGGTGCGACGCACATCAGTTCGCATAAACACAGCTAAACGTGGCCAGTCAAAAGATGAAAATGACGTTACACTTGAGGCAGACCAACACAACACGGCCTACTTATGGTTATTTCCGGGAATGTTGGCTGGTAGATACTACATTGCGAGATGTCTCGTTCTTCGTAGATCGCCCACTCTATCTACAGCTACATAACCACCAGGTATAAATACCCTATTACATCATAATAACAAGCCCAAAAAACCGCTAACACGCAACGATATCCGGAGTACAAAAGGCCTGCCGAAATTGGGAAACACAATCAATTATATTATGCACATAGTTCCTCTAGACAAGTAGTGGGGCTAACGTGGGGCATTACCCTGGTATCTTTGGTGACCATTTAGAAATTGTACGTATATCACACAGGAAAAACCCCTTACAAAATATAGTTTGTCATTCTCCACAGTTTTAATTGTATAAATTAGCAATGTGTGCAAAAACTATTATTTAGGTGGCCTTCAGTTTCGTCTCAACTATTACGTGGTTCGTGAATTATATGGTAAGAGCGAATCGTAACTATTACGCTGAACTCTAGTTCTGTGCTGTTATTAAATTAAATATAATTGTACCATATTTAATCGCCACCGAGTGTGAAGAAACGTTTTAAAAGATGTCAGGTGGTTTATATTTACAAACATTATTAGAAAGCAAATGATCATTGTTGCTAACAGGCAGTAGTCGGAACAGGGGCCTGAGGTCTGGGGACCCGAGGGTCTGGGGACCAGGGGGTCTGGGGACCAGGGGGTCTGGGGACCAGGGGGTCTGGGGACCCAACTCTATGGTGCTTATTTATAATTTGTCTCCATGAAGTTGTGAATTTCCAAGATGTCGGACTGTGTTACAGCCCCGCGCAACGATCGTCATATTTCGCATGCCACTGACATTATAAAAATATATATGCGGGCGTTGACCCCCCACCCCTATAGTATGTTTTGAACAAATCGGTAAATATCGACAGTTGTGAACGGCCTGTGACAAGGTACTATACACTAACATTATGAATAAACGTGTACACAGCATATCTAATGATTGTTATTGCCATTAACGAGCGCCGTGAACAAATACATCCTAAGTTGTTTGAAGAAATATTAGCCTCTAAGCAGATTGGATTCTGAATGTGTTAACACGAATACCACGAGTGACATAAGTTTCACTGATAAAACTATGAGAACAGCAGAATGTAAATATTTACACAACTTCGCAACATGTTAAGTATGTGCATTCCTACAGTTGACATACAACTAATAACTAAGCAGCCCGATTTGTCAAGTTTACCCAGTTGAATACCCTACCCATAGACTCTACGGCACCTAAATACATTAACAGTGTTCACTCCGGTAGAAATCTAAACAGGCTGACGTAATACACTTGTGCACCGGATGAACCAGTGTCTACGACAACAACAGCTGTTGTAGTGTCATGCTAGGAGTGAAGACGTGACCTAGAAATGGGGACGGATATAAGTAATTGCTTTCTACTTCTACCACTGGCGTATTTGGGGGGAACTTGTCCATGCCACTTTGGCTTAATTGTTTGACTTTTATCAGGCAAACCCAACGAGAGCGATACAAGAAGTGAAATTGTGCTTTATAAAATGCTAGGCGGGTCGGAGGATGATTGGCAGCAAGTTGGCCATTTGGCAGTATTTGGCCATTATATATTTTTTGGCCATTTGATAGTATTTGGCCATTCGGTGCATTCGTAGATGAGAATATGTGTAAACTCGGACGGATGTCGCACAAGCGTTTGAAAACAAGTTAAGGTTTGTATAATTTGACAGTAAGATTATCAAACTTGGGGGCAGTTACATTATTTGAATTCCAATTCCATCCAATTACACACAAATGACCAATTCCAGTTATTAATTCCATATCGAAATAACAGTGCTTGAACAGAGCAACCACAAACAAGCTAAAAGCCAAACAATAGCATCTATTTTTAGAGCAGTTTTTTTAACAAATGTAATTTCAAACACAATCTTTAATACAACGTTTGAGTACATTTAAAAGAAAGAATTGAGAAAAATACTGAAGCATTTCTCAAGTGCTATACAATTGAAAATTGAAAGGTAATTGAGAAACTAAATATATTTTCACCAATTCCAATTCCAAATGGTAGCGTTGTGTTTCATCTTAATCGGGAGAACCCCGTTATGAATCCTCTCGCTGCTGCCGTTTCGAAGCTTGAGCAATTTCGTTCACTCCACGTTGCTTCAGTTAACTATGCTGTATGAATGAGTACCTGGCTGTAGACAGTGGTAGATATCTGAACAAATAGTCTTCGCGCAGTAATTGCAGCTAGTCTGAATGTTTCCCAGAGAAATCGAGTTGGCGTTGGAATGAACAGGTCTACAGAGGGTGAAGTGCAAAGCGTTCTGAACAGTCCTACGGATTGGATACCGAGTTATATAAGAACGCACCTTGTTTACTTAACTTCTTCAATGTAATGTCAAGATAATAAAAATCAAGAAAGTTCAGAACTACACACTTCACAAAAACCTTTAACATTGCCAAACCGGGTTGAACCAGGAATTTTACAAGCGGACTAATCGCCGGAGGTACACGTTATGGTGTTCACATTTCTACAAACAATTATACGTATATAACCATGTGGGGAAGAAGTCAAGAGACGCCGGTTGGTGAAGGATATAACGTCAGCGAAATCACAGTGACTATTTGAAGATCGTGTCTCATTCACGCGCCTGACTCCTGTAAGCCCTACCGCCGTCACAAGGCCAGTGTGATCAATGGTTGTAGCCAGTGACAAATATCCATTGTTGCTGCGATGTATTTCTGAGGCGGTGCATGACGTGTCCCGCCCTGTCGTTATCATTTCACTTGATAATACATTACCCAACAGTACTGTGAGTCGATATTCCCATAAAATTCTCGTTTCCATAAAATAACGATGTTTACTCCTGAATTAAACAACCAATCGAGTTTTATTGGTGATGTTTTTATCTCGTTAATATTCCTAAATCGTCCAGTCATCAAATGTTGACTGCTATGAGTCATCTGGGAACGGCGCTGTCAGACATATAGCCCCTTCCCATTCCTTGAGTATTCCCCTTCTTCTAACTTCCCCCAGATGTCGAATACGTTCTACATATAGAAACAGTAATTTACTATTGTTTACAAAATAATGTGTGGTTTTACGCAGCGCCGGTATCCGACTCGATGAGGGCTCACGATGCTTGTTCCATTATCAGAGCAATTATAGGCAGTAGTCAATGACTGCCGCGTCCGGGTGGCGGTTGCATACGAAGGCAATTTGCTTTGTGAGTCCACGACAAATTGTTTTCCATTTCCGCCTGTGTGGGATATCGGGATAATAGTTTCTTTTAGACATAAATCAACTTCGCGAAATATCTGTGAAGTTGAACCATAATGGATCGCCATTCACCAACGAGGAGGGTCTGGACGGAAGTGGGAGGTGCGAGGTTGATCCTGAAAATTTGTGGAAGGTGGGAGGGTGGCCGAAGAAAATAGTCGGTAGATGGGAAGTTGAGAACCATGCCGCACCCCCTCACCAATTCTATCTTCATAAAATTAATTGAATTGGAAGATAATTGTTTAACACATAATGTCACTGTTAACAATATAATTATAATTATACAAATGAGCAATGACTTATAGCATTAATGAACGAATGTGTAACATCGTCCCAACATAGTTAAGCATTGTCTAGAGAACAACCGTGTGCTGCTTTCAACCTACTCGAAAATGTCACGTGTGATATTCGGTTACGCACTTTAGTCCCCACAAATGAGCTGACAGAACAAGAACGGTGTGAGCCGGTTGAGAAGAAACACGCGCGCCACCTGGTTAGAATGGGTATCTTTAATTTGTATATTTGAAGGGCTTCCTTTCCGCTAGACGTCGCCATGTGTGACATGAGGAAATGTCGCTGGTTATTTATTTTTTAGACATGGGGTTTCCTACCAGTAAAACTCACGGGTATAACCCTGATATCGTGGTTATTGTATACATCTCTCACTATTCTGACTCATGAGTCAAGATAATATGAGTCAAGATAATATAGTATCCCAAAAAATAATTTAACTGTCTTATTCATGCTGTCGTATTCGTGAGTGAATAACAGATAATATTCCAGATAAAGCATTATAGTTATTGTAGAAGTGGCCACCCAGTGTAAGGCGACTGTGGACCCGTTAACAAGACACGAATACGGTATGAAAGCAGTTATTTCCACCTACCCAAATACCGGTAGCCATATGGCTTGATATTGATTAGTATCTCAGTCACACCTGGGTTCGATTCCGTTTCAACTATTCCGACTCCAGCAGACCTTTTCGATTCCGATTCCGATTCCAACTCCAGTTGTCTCGGTTCGATTCCAACTCCAGCTGACTTTTGCGATTCCTACTCCGATTCCGACTCCAGTACAACTTTTGATTCCGATTCTGACTCCATCACAACTTTTGATTTAATCCTTTAGAAGGGTTTGTATGATTCTGTGCAAACACTAGCAGTGAGAAATCAGTAAAAGTTTGTATGATTTAATCTTTTAGAAGGGTTTGTATGATTCTGTGCAAACACTAGCAGTAAGAAATCAGTAAAAGTTTGTATGATTTAATCTTTTAGAAGGGTTTGTATGATTCTGTGCAAACACTAACAGTGAGAAATCACACAAAAAGTAAATTGTAATTAGCCATGGTCCAGGTATGACCCGGCCAGATCTGAACCAGGCATATGAAGACTCTTCTGATAAACTGCCAATAAACCCAAAGGATTTAATCCTTCAAAAGGATCTCTGGCTTTTCTGAGCAAACATTAGCAGTGACTGGGCAGTGAGCAGTGAGATACCAATAAAAGTAAATTGCAATTAGCCATGTCCCATGTGGAAGGACCTGTGGCTTTTTTGAGCAAACACTAGTATTGACATTCATGACGATTCCGATTCCACTCAATGTGATTCCGATTACAACTCCACTCCGAATGATTCCGACTCTGATTCTGATTCCACTCCAAATGATTCCGACTCTGATTCTGATTCCACTCCAAATGATTCCGACTCCCGATTCTGATTCCACTAGATTAACTCCAAACGATTCCGACTCCGATTCCGAAACGGAGTCGGAATCGTCGATCTTAGACTGCGCGTTAGACTTATATAACCACTACGCCGAATACTGCGTGTAAAACCCAATATTTTACATTTGCAAGTGGGCGTGTAACAATGAGATCTCTCAGCAAGAAATATCACGCATCATGTTCTCTGTCACGACCGTTTTCTGGAAATTAGCACACAGCGTCGAAAATGCGGTCACACTGTCTAAAATTAGACATTGAGACTACACACGCGACATGCGTGTTGTTAGTGGTGGCATCTAGCGAATGTATACTTACTTACTTACTTGCTTACTTACTTACTTACTTACTTACTTACTTACTTACTTACTTACTTAACTTTAGGCCCATTTGCTCGCTGGGTGCATAGGCTATCAACGAAAATTCTCAACTGGATCCTGTTTTGTGGCATGTTAATGCGTTCATTCGAGGTGTTATGTCCGCTTCAAGGTCCCGCCGCCAGGTGTTTCTTGGCCGTCCTCTTCTTAACTTCCCCTGGGGTTCCATGTGACAGGTTGTCTGGTGATAGATGGAGTTTTCGTAACGCGTCACTAATCAATCTTATCTTTATTTCCTTCTCCACTGGAAGCTGTTGGGTCCGAGCTGTATAGCAACACAACCATGACTTATCATATGAGTTAAATATCACCGGCTTCATCTACTGTCTTCTAGATTGTCCCCAAACTGACGAAACAGCTCCGGCGTTTTCAAACCTATAACTTGTGCAGCCTTTCTTTCTAGCGNGAGTTTTCGTAACGCGTCACTAATCAATCTTATCTTTATTTCCTTCTCCACTGGAAGCTGTTGGGTCCGAGCTGTATAGCAACACAACCATGACTTATCATATGAGTTAAATATCACCGGCTTCATCTACTGTCTTCTAGATTGTCCCCAAACTGACGAAACAGCTCCGGCGTTTTGGAACCTATAACTTGTGCAGCCTTTCTTTCTAGCGAATGTGCTAGACGTATAGCTGTGTCGCCTAAGGCACAATGAATTGCCAATACAGTCATGAGTTGGTAAATCAATTTCGCTTAGAACAACATGTATAGGTTCCAGTATTTAACCAGGTCTCGTTTCCGCCCGTTGCCACAACCGAAGGACGGGACGAGCGTACACTGCCCGACAGTGCGCGACGTCGCGTCACAGACAAGCGTACATAACGCAAATGTAACACACGGTTGCGCCGGCCAAATCACCAGGCCCCTAGAGTGTTTTGTTGAGTTGCGGACCAACGTACATTGCACGAATGATCCGTTTTAAGACAAATAAACACACAACGCAACAACAACTTAGCAACGTAGACCTACAACTTAGACCTACAACGAGTATAATGCTGCGATATGACTGCCAAGAATATTCATGTATTTACACACAAAAAATATCCTTTACCTGACCTTCAGTTGTCTCATTTCTGAGTCCCCTGTATTTGAGGATCGGACAAACTTTACATAAACTTAATATATATTTAAGCATATCAAACGAAACCAGTGATACCGATGCATTCACGACGCCTCACTTAATACTCGTCATTCAAAGCAATTCCAAGTTGGTCTATTACAGGGTTCCCACTATTTTTTTGTTACGTACAATTCGTTGACTTTTTCATAACCCAGGCAGACTGTCGTAATTTTGCTTTGACTAAATCAATGCTGGATTAGACATTCGCCTAAAAATGGTGAAATATTAAAGATTTAAATCCTTGAAAAAAGGCGATACATTGGCTGTAATAGCCTGGTGCTTCGGTCCAGATTATATTCTGACCAGTTAGAAGCATAATTACATAATTTAATATGCAATGTCTTATACGACACGAAAGTGCTGAATACCCGATCACCGAAATACTGACACCTTGTATATCAAATAAAAAGACATCTTGAAATGTCATGTCTTTCCTTTACATTCCATAACTTTTCAGCGCTGGTCATTTTATATAGAAATTCCATTCCATGACATTCCGCGACCCGTTTGAACCCTGCATCACACAGGCATTTGAAAAGCAGAAGGCCACGTCAATAGCGTCTCCCAACTGTGCGATGGAAAGTTGCCTTTCATTAGAAAGGGTACTTTCCATCGCAAAGTTGGGAGACGCTATTGACATGGCCTTCTGAAAACGTCTAAATTATGGGCTGAAAGAGTAGGGTAAAAATAAAACGCAACGACACAATCTCCCCAAGTAGTTCAGTGTAAACGTCTGAACAATTAATAAAGTCCAACACTATTATTTCATTGCAACTCTATATATGCAGACAATTTCAAAACATATACCCAAATAGTGTGAGAGAATACTCTACGACATGCAATGTCTACATGCATGATGTTAGTGTAATCACAAAATGGCTTGTCCAGAAAACAACTACTTATAGTACAGGAAATATTGTCACATTCTCGTGGGTTCTACCTTGAATCACAAAAGAAATTTTGTCTTGTAATTGTTTGAACTAGATACAATAAAGTAAACCTCTGCTAAGCTGTCTGTAGGGTGTGAACATATGTTATATTAAAACACGTGTGTGCAACCAATATAAATGTGTCCATGCACGTGCACGCAATTTGGTTATAATGGGCTAACAAATATATTTTTATATGTGGCTGCACGGTGAAATAAAGTTACATTTGCCAGTTGCTAGCCCCTACAAAGACTAATTGCTATTCCTGTGTGCGTTGAAATGTGACTCCTACGTTTGCGATTGCATAGGGTCTATGTGTCGAAATACACTTCTCAACATAGGGTCTACGTGTCGTAATACACTTCTCAACATAGGGTCTACGTGTCGTAATACACTTCTCAAGAGCGCTACGGTTTAAATGTCTGCACAACAATGGCGTGTTATAGTAATAAGTACAGCAACAACCGCCTCCATCGGTATATGCCTACGCGTTGAAATGACGGCGCATATCACTCGTCCTTAGAATATGAATACTTATACTGGAGCGTCCATTGTCTCAGCAAAACATGAAATTAGTCACAAATGACCTCAAATGGTGTTTAAATAACTGGATACAAGAGTATACTTGTATAAAGTCAAACGGATTTTTAGGCCTACAGAAGTTGAGCCTTTTACGCTGTCATACGTGGGATGTCAGCCGCAGGATTCACCGAGATGGCGGCTCGGGGGTGTACATAAATCAGGCCAACACCCGTGAATGGTTATACAATGGACAAAAGGGCCGACAAACCCAAGTCGGCACACGTGTGCAATAAGTGATATTTGGGAGATATTTGAGAAATATTACTAAGTGTATTAACAAGCAATTATTTTGACAAGTAATGACTTATTCTAGTGAACCACCCTCCATTTCGCTCTGTAAGGTAAGGTAGGACAAGGCGCCCATGCAACAAATAGCTAGCCATCAGGTGATATATGGAAAAAATTAAAACATATGAAAAAAAATTACGAAATGATGCTTACAGAGGCTTCTTGCCGGTGGGTGGATGTCTTACCTCACCACTGGAACATTCGCTAAAATGGACATTGCTCTTTGATAATGTTCTACATAACAATCACGTCGATATGGATATGACTTTGATCTATCAGTTTGGTAGTGGCTCATTTAGCTGCTGTTGTTACTGAATTTATTCAGTTTTATATTTATGATTATAATGCTTCTGCTGCTATTGTTGTTGTTGTTGTTGATGTTGTTGTTGTTGTTGTTGGTGGTGGTGGTGGTGTTGCTACTGATGATGTTGACGGTGATTATAATTATGAAGATGGGTATGGTAATGAAATTGTGAAGATGTTGTTGATGATGATGATGATGGAGGTGATGATAATGATGACGACGACGACGATGATGGTGATTACTATGTAAGAATAATGCAAAACAACTTCAATAATGAAAATTGTATCACTTTATGTCCAATATAAACAAATCAAATATAAAAATATTAAAATGTGTACAGTTTTATAGTCAATATCACTCAACAGAATGATAGATATACAATGCCAACAAATAGTCATAGCCAATCATTCAACCGTGTCCTCGTGCGAGGCGACGTAGTTACTGGAATTGACTGAGCTGCGTCATGGAAGATTCTGCCGTGACTCGTGTGGTTGAGAGACGGAGTTCACAATAAATCGCACATTTACTCCCTGTGAGGGACATTTTACTTCCCCTGGCATATACACCAGGTAGAACGGACAAACGACTTTTTAATGTCCCTTCCGAAAGACACATTCAACTTCGGGTTAAAGAAATTGCCTAAGATTCGAAACAGCAGCAGTTGGACTAGAACCAGATTTACCGTCCGACGACTGCCGAACCACATCACCACACTGATATATATATAATTTGTGG
>SDWI01000598.1:204002-325655 GCA_009193005.1 Lamellibrachia luymesi | reverse complement strand
TATATACATATATAGCCTGCCATTTCATTTGCTATTCCATTTGCAAATTAGCAAATACAATGCTTTTTAGCGGGAATGGCATATGAATAGAAACACTTACGTCAATGAAATATGGCACGTACGTGTTACACCGGACAACTACTTAAATTGACTAGAAATAAACGAGAAATAAACACAATGTTGAATGTATTGATGAATGTTATGTGTTGGTTTGGCCATGGTTTCATTAATTTGCATAACAGTATACAGAACAGAATGGCATTTATACTTATTGAGACTGGTATTATGTATATGAGTCTGCGTAAAGACTATTTAATGCAAGGCATCATCGTTCTTATTTTAGACTGTAGAACGCACATACATCCCTACACTTTGTATGATAAATAAAGAGTGAACTGAAAGAGTATAACAGTACTTCGCACAGCAAGTGTTGGACAAAGATTTCTTCACAGAACCGAAATTTTTTTTTATAAATAATTTGTTTTCAATAGTAAATAATAAAAAAGGAGGAGGCGGCAAAAAAGGACGCGGGCGGGGACGAGAAACTAGTTTCTTTTTACTAGACCTTAAATACCCTGCTTTAATGTAATATGTTTAAATAACTGTGAGGATTGAGCGTTAATGCGCTTTCTTGCATACCTGTAACAGTCCACTATAAACTGTTATTGGATCAAAATCCTTGCTTCGATCAACACAGTTGTTCGTTTTGTTCTACATACATGCATACATACATACATACATACATACATACATACATACATACATACATACATACATACATACAAACATGCATACATATATAAACACTAAAAAGCATACGTACGTACGCACGCACGCACGCACGCACGCACGCACGCACGCACGCACGCACACACACACACACACACACACACACACACACACACACGACGAATCACATAGCCTATGTATGTGACTATTCAGTCATGTCATGTCATGTCATCACTACGTCAGTGTGTGGTTTCTAAACACAACAGATTTACCCAACTACCACTGTCGTTTAAAACATATTGACCCCAAAAGGCGATAATGCTATTTTTAACATGCTTACATTAAATCCCACCGATGTAGTTAGATATAATAGTGAGTATTGAATGAGGTGCCAAGTAACGAGCACAAAAAGCGGTGTTTGGACGGTAGATGAAGACCTGGCGCCGCGGGACTCGCGCTATAGTCGGGGGGGGGGAGCGTGGAAGGGGGTTTCTCTCTTGCCGGAAGAATTAGTACGAATTTAAGTATATTGAATTAATTTTAGTGCATTATTTGGTGCGTTTTCTACGTGAATTTGTGGCTTGGCGGAATTTTTTTATTCAAAATTACTAAATTAATTGGAATGGCGGGAGATTTTGGTTGGAAAGCAGATCGTGAGGTTCTGCAAAACCAATTGAAAAAAGCGACAGTTCTACCGCCAAAGTGGCGCCACTCGCGATATCACCACTGCCACAACTTTATTATCAATTCAAAATGGACGGCTGGCGAATAGTATAAATTGGTAAGCTGGGCAACGCCATTGTTGTTTACACTTGTTTCTCACAGCGTGTGTATACTGAGAGATACAAAATAGTGTCATGCAAAAACGAAAGTCATCGTGTCTCTAGTCAAATTTCAACACAAAATAATATCCACAATATTTCTTGGTAACATAAATTGAAAGATATATTGACATATCCTACACATGACTTTACGAAATGAAATAAAGATGTGCAAAGCCGACACCTAAATGTAAATTGTGGCAGGGGTGATATTCCCATAAAATTCACTTTCCCAAAAAGAATGTTTACTCCTGAATTAAACAACCAATCGAGTTTTATTGGTGATATTTTTTATCTCGGGAATATTCCGTAATCGTCCCGCATAAAGTCACCAAATGTTGACTGCTATGAGCCATCTGGGGACGGCGCGGTCAGGCGTATAGTCCCCTTCCCTTTCCCGGGATTATTCCCCTTCTTCCCCCTTCCCCCAAATGACGGATGTGTGCCACACAGATACAGTAATTTACTACTGTTTTAAAAGTAATGTGTGGTCTTACATAGCGCCAGTATCCGCCTAGAGAAGGCGCTAGTGGTGTTTTCTCTATTATGAGAGCAATTATTGGCAGTAGCTAATGAATGCAGCGTCCGGTGGTTTTTTGTATACGAAGACCATTGGATCTGTGAGTCCACGACAAGTTCTTTCCATTTCCCTGCGTGGGATCTTTTATTTCCTCTGACATAAACGCCTGGAGATTGGACCAACGGCTTTTAGCGTTTATTCGGAAAGACAAGAGTAGTAGACAATAGGTTCTGAAGGATTAATTCCGGGCACCACGTACTACTGACAAGCAAAGTGGGGTGAACAAAGCTGCTTTTTCGAAACATAATCGCCGAGCTATACCGCGCTTAAATGTCAAGTCCAGTGACATCTTTGAAGGTTTTAATCACCGGAAATGCGAACGATATTATTATCAACCATATATGGAATGATTCCATAATAATTCCAATGTCCGTGCGTCGTTTACATGATCTAGGATGACATCAAGTTTTCGTAGTTATTTCGGGATAATAGTTTCTTTCCGACCTAAATCAACTTCGCGAAATATGTGTGAAGTTGAACCATGATGGATCGTCATTGACCAATGAGGAGGGTGTTGCAGGAAGTGGGAGGGTGGATGTTGATCCTAAAATGGGTGGGAGGTGTGAGGTTGACCTCAAAAATAGGTGGGAGGTAGGATAGGTGGGAGGTGGCCTCTCAAAACTGGTGGGAGGTGGAAGGTTGTCCCCCAAAATAGGTGGGAGATGGGAGATTGATACCCCTGCCACACTCCCTCACCAATGCTACCGTCATACAGTGAGTTGGATTTGCAAATAATAGAATTAGAATATGAGATTCGGTTACGCTCATTAATCCCCGCAAATGAGCCGAGAGAACAAGAAGGAAATGTGTGAGTCGGTTGAGAAGAAACACCCGCGCCACCTGGACATCTTCATTTTGTACATTTGAAGGGCATGCTTCCCGCTAGATGTCACCATGTGTGACATATGAAGAAATGACGCTGGTTATTTATTTTTAGAAAGGCGGTTTCCCACCAGTAAAACTCAAGGGTATAATCCTGATATCATGGTTATTGTATAACTATGTGACTATTCTGACTAATTGACTAACTAAGTCAAGACCAGTGTAAGGCGACGGTGGACCCTTTAACACAATACACAACTGAGGTTCGAATGCAGTAATTTTCCCCTACCCGAGTATACCCGTAGCGATTATGGTTTGATAATTTGAGTAAGCCTATAATATATCCCGGTACCTTCAGTGACTGATCCATGCCGTATTAAGGACTTATTTGAATCCCAGATCCAGGTCGAACTTTGCTTAAACTTGCGAACCACATAAAATAATGAACTTTGGAACTTATTTGCTCGTGAAAAAAGCAGGTGTTTACGCCACAATAGGCACTTTGATTACGGCATTGGTGTGTAGTTAGAAAGACAACGTCATCGTGGTATTAAACATTGTACCATTTATTCTTCTTCAACATTTTTGCAAAATAGTTATAGCGTAGAATCCGGACTTTAGGACATCTAAAAACCCTTTACCCTTCTTCCATGAAGAATTCTGCCACGCTGCTGTTACTACACAAATCCTTTTGTTCACATAATTTCAGCAATATCTGTATAACCATTCGACGTGAGTTTTACAGTTGGGCGAATGGAGCAATGTGAAATGCGCCAAACTGCCCTGACAGCGAGAGGTTTCCACCAGACACTCTTATAGACTGAATATATCGTACTTTGATAACCCCTAATCCTATTACCAGGTACTACGTGTAAACCCAATAGTCTACACCTGACAGTGGACGTGTGACGACGAGACCTCAATGTTAGTATTAATAGCCTCTCTGTCGCACGATCTCGTGTGGGCGTTATCTCCAGTCCCAAGGCCAAGTTCGTTAATTCGATGTTGTTACCGTATGCCTTACAACGACCAGGTATCCACAAATTCAACACATGGACATCACCTAACAGCGATATATAAACCAGCAATGCAGGTAATAATCGTGCCGCGCGCCGCAAACAAAGCAGTAAATAGTCGACATGTCTGAACGACACAAGAGTCGAGACCGCCGCTTACCTTTCTAGGTCGGTGTAACGTATATCCGTTTGACTTAGTCCGAAGTCCGGGTTGTTGCTCCAGCGGTATAAACATCCTCGCAAGTAAATAAACGTCTTCGAATGTGAAGACGACATTAGGTTAAGAACAAATTGAAAGTTAGCAGCAATAAATATGACGACCGTTACTTGGAAATTGGTGTACAGCGTCGAAAATGCGGTCACGCACCTAAAATTAGACATCGAGACTACAAGCGACACGAGTGTTTCTAGTGCTGACATCTAGCGAATGCTTATTATACTTACCTAGTCTTAGGCCTGTTTGCTCACTGCGAGCTTAGGCCATCAACAAAACGTTCTCCACTGTATCATGTTTTGTGTCATCTTCGTGAGTTCATTCCAGGTGTCATTACTGCTTCAAGGTCCCGCCGCCAGGTGGTTCTTGGCCGTACTCTTCCTCGCTCCCCCTGGGGTTCGATGTGAGTGATTGTCTGGGGACAGTGGGAGTTTTCTTAATGTGTCATCGATCTTATATTGATTTCCTTCTCCACCAGAAAAGCAGCTCCGGCGTTTTGGAACCTATAACTTTTAGAGTTTCTTCTTCAAGCGAATGCCCCGGTAATGTGCCAGGCGTATCGCTGTGTCGTCTATGGCATTCGTACAATGGATTGTTCAAGCAGTCACNATGTGAGTGATTGTCTGGGGACAGTGGGAGTTTTCTTAATGTGTCATCGATCTTATATTGATTTCCTTCTCCACCAGAAAAGCAGCTCCGGCGTTTTGGAACCTATAACTTTTAGAGTTTCTTCTTCAAGCGAATGCCCCGGTAATGTGCCAGGCGAATCGCTGTATCGTCTATGGCATTCGTACAATGGATTATTCATGCAGTCACGGGAATACGTGGTAAATCAATATATATAGGTTCCAGTATTTAACCGATATCACCTCTGGATACGTACAATTTCGGTGCTTTGTCATGTCCGAAATCGAAACGTCATATTTCATTGTTCTTCTTTTCCTGCTTTATTGTAACTAGTTTCATTATGTTGACTTGGTGGTGTAGTTCAGTAGTAGTTATTAGAATACGTGGTAAATCAATTTAGTTTAGAACAAAACACATAGACGGGGTATGTCACCATAACGTGTTATAATAGTTATTACCTTGAAATTAAATTATTGCAGGGCAAATCGTCTTAAATATATTTACATAGTTTCAGGCATACATGGCTGAACTGTTGATCCGTGTGGCTCGTTTGAATGACTAGCAATAATTTCCAAACCGTGATTGTGCGATTAGTTCGGCGCACCTTTTTACGTTGCACTTCATTTTTGATTGTGCATACATATACTGCAATTGCATTTCTGAATTGGTTCAACACGGTTATGCCGGCCAAATCAACACGCGACACAAGTTCTGTTGGGTGTCGGATGTTTCGGCCCATAACGGGTTCGGCCCATGGTTCTGTTGACTTTCGAACCAGCGTGTTTTGCACGACTGGTCCACTTTAAGTCAAATAAACACACGACTCGCAACAAAAGTTTAGCAATGTAGGCTAACACTTAGCATAATACCGCGACATGATTGTCAAGAATATTCGTGTTTTTCCCGCACCAACGATATAATTTACCTGACCTTCAGTTATCTCATTTCGGAGTCTACTGTATTCGTGTTGCACTGCTAAATCCCTGGCTGCGGTGCCCTGTTCATAAAGGCTTCAAGACAAGCACATACCTTGCTCCTCGTGACAATACCTAATGTTGGCTCACACATATAATGAACCTTTCCACCACATCTCTGAAGACCGTCAACAACTTGAATAGCACAGCCTGCTTAGAGAATCGAACTAACTTTACATACCCGTAAACAAATATCTATGAAAAGAAACCAGTGATAGCGATGCATTCACGAAGCCTCAATTAATGCACTTCATTCAAAGCAACTGCAAGTTGGTCTACCACAGGGTTCCCACGCTTTTAGTTACATAAAATTTCATGACTTTATCCATGACTGAGGCAGACTATCGTAATTTTGCTTTGACTAAATCAACGCACGATTCGACATTCGAGTGAAAAAGGTCAAATATTAAAGAACGAAATCCTTGGAACAAGACGTTTCATTGGTTGAAATAGCCTGATGCTGCGGTCCAGATTACATTATGACCATTTAGAAGCATGATTACATAATTTAATATATTATGATGTCTTACACGGAAGTGTTTGATACCCGTTCACCAAAATACTGACACTTGTATATGTAGTAAAGACCCGTGGGAATCCTCTATCGCATTGGCATTTGAAAAGCAGAAGGCCATGTCAATTTACCAAATGCTGCTGTTTGGTGCAACTGTTAAAACAGAAAACACAAGCGTTCAGCACTTTGTCGTGGCATGCAACATATCGTCGTGTTGTTACAGTGCTAGTAACGCGCATGTTTGAATTGTTCCACTCTTATGGAAGTCGTCAGAACATATATTTATTAAAAATGGAAATAGAAAATGAGTATATAAATGATGGCGTGTGTATTATACTGTACTAACATCATGAGGATCGTTTATAATTAGGATGTGTTCAAGTTGGCCAATTAGACATCAGCCTAACATTGTGTAGAACAATTACATGCTTAATTCTTAGTACATCTTGGATATGATGTGCTTTTATTTATCACACATATTCAACACCTTCATCAGCCAGTTCAACATTCAAATGAAAGAGAACACTAGCAGTTTGACCGGACAAAACCCACAATCAAACTACGTCAGCCAAGATCAGTTTCAGCCATATTTTCCAAAATGAGAAAACCACAATAACAAACATGGACAGCATGGAAAACATTGTATAATGTCAAATGATATTTGACTACACGTTGCATTTGTCTCCCCAGAATTCAAGTTTATTCTTGTCCCTACACCTGCTGAGACCATCCACTATGATCTTAAAAATATTTATGTCTCAGTAATGGTAAGCCAAATGAAATCTTTTGGTCAATATAATAATATTTATGTTAGTACCAGAAACACTCTCCTGTCCATTAATATGTACAGCATGAAAAACCCATTTACCTTTGGTCAAACAAAGTCAACACACAGCAGTAATAAAAGATGCAAATAACTTTGCAAGAATTACTTCGCAGAAATTACAACGTTGACCAAAATCACACAAAATTATACACTGTAGGCTTCGCATGTCCAGTGTTGCGTAAACTGAACAGGACATTCTTTAGGAGATAAAATGTAATTAGATTATCGACATGAATCCGTTCAATTCCAGTATGCAGCCAATGTAAAACTAGTCAACTAGTTAGACTTGGACAGTAACTTTCGCCGAGTTTGCATGTTCTATTAACTGACTAGTTTGTATACTACTTTTATATGTTGTGGAATCTGATGGTCGTATGAAGCTTCTTTCAACTAGTTGGTCTTTTTCAGAACATCACACCAAGCATTGAGGGTGGTCACTGCCAGGGTGAATGTCATCCTCGATGGTTCTTTTATGTCCCTAATTAACGAGATCAGACCGATATTAACATACAATCTTCAGAGTCACGACGAATGCAGTCCCCAATGCAGAAAGCCAGGTCTTTACTCCAAACACATCATGTTTGGACCGGGTCTTGAACCCAGAACTGTTGACATGTAAAGCGGATGTGTTAACTATATTACCTTGCCTTTCTTGAGGACTGCTTTAACAGTAACTAATTCCATCACTAACCAAATTCTCCAGTTGCTTGTCAGTGTCGCAGGCAAGATTCAGGCAGTACTCAAAAGGTGGCGCATCTACTATTCCTGCTTTCCACACATAACTTGCAGGTGATTAATGTGTGTAAATACGTTTTACTGAGTAACCGCTGTAGTCCCGCAAAGTTAACCCAGACCCAAATCAGGGGATTATATAGGTACAGTGAATATTTCCTCAAAGCCATTTAAACCCCAACACGCAGACAAGGTACCTCCAAGTAAATCTTGTGCATTTCCTGCCCAGAGGAAATACGCAAGGGCACAACTGGTTAGGTATTTCAGTTTCCTGTCAGTGTCAACAAACATCACCTGCAGATCAAACATGAAACACTCACAGACCTTCCAAGTGTCCAGATATGGCAGAACATCTCCCGCTTTTTAGTGATTTTTCAAACACCTCCAGTCTCCAACTTTCAAACAAATAGCTCCTGCTTTTGTAATATTTGATTTCACAATCATCTTAATTTATTTTCAGGATTTTTTCTTGCTTTATTTACATATGATTGTCAATATTATAAAACAGTTTGTGGCTGTGTTTGTTTGTTCCCATATAATTAAATCTGGCAGTTTTGTATGTATGGGGCAAATTTTTTTTAGGCCTGCTCTGGGCCCTGTGGGGATAGTTCATGCAATAAAAAAACGAAATTCCACCAGGGTGTGGGATGTAAATACGAAGAAACTTATGTAGACATTTGACGTAGATTACCTAACTTGGAACAATAGTAGAAAACATGCAAAGCATTGGGAACAATTATACGTAACTGTGAACTGTGTAGCGTAAACTAATTAAAATTATAGAAATGTATGCAATGCCTAGACGTTTCTACTTTATATCAAACCGACTTCAGGCAAATGAAGCCATCGTCCTGACTCGATTTTGGCATACATGTCCACTGTGAACTAATTGAAGAGTTGAGGTGTTTAAATTCAGTAGCCCGTACCATGATTCGGCAGCCGAAAATACCCATGGCAGAGACCTTTATGTTCGTCGTGACTTGGTACTGCAAGTCATAATCTCTTGCAGTCACTGCCTTTTCTCCCCATGCAACGTCAGGTAACTCGACCCAGATATAGAAACAAATCAGAACTGTTGAGTAATTTGGGTAAAATACATTCGGTATGTGGCGCCACCAATGAAAATATATTCATTAAAATCTCCCGTCACGTGGGGGGAGATTTCCCGCTATTTGTTTGAGCCAACCTGGAAGGTCGGCACTTATTGACTCAAAGTTCACTGCAACATTTCACCACTTGGTAATCAGTGCACTGTTCTCTCATTCACGGCGTTGGCTCAGGGGGTGGGGCAACTGGTTCATCATAATCGAGGATCTTGCGCTGAGCCTGGCGGAGGTATTGCTGCTGTTTGAAGTAGATCCGCAGGATGCCCTTGATGGCAATGAATGCTATACCTCCCTGTAACATCACAGATAATCATTTCACAAGATTGCCGTCCACAGCTACAAGCTGCAGATGGTGGACAAGTGGACAAGCAAGCCATTGGCTTATCGAGAGTCCAACAAATCTGTCATCTGTGTATAGCCGCCCCTATAAAATATTTGTAAATTTAATTAAATTTAATGCTAGCGTTAAGCATGATATAATGAACAAGGACGAGACACAACTTGGAACTGTGTTACCCTTTGAAATGGCAACATTTACTTTTTAACAATTGTGTGGGAAGAAAACGAGGAAGGAGAATTTGCTGTCTTCATCAGGAAATTAATATTAATCAACTGTGAACTGGTGAAAAAACAAACAGTGAAGTCATCAAACCATTTTACAAGTCTCCTGTGAAATAAATATATTACCCAGATATAAAAATTCTTTTTTAGATCCATATGCGTGCCAAAGTTTCATGTGATCCAATCAGTATATCCTAGTTTGCACTGCAAGCTTCTTTTGAGCATGCACGGCAAACCATCGAACATAGATAATCACATGGGTTCGGTTGTGGTTTTACATATTTAGTAATTTTACAGGTGTGCACCACTTATGAAATTGAATTTTCACATGATCTATAAAATGCGCATGTTACCAGGCATGGGGCAATTAACTTGCAAAGTTAATTAATTAAAGTACAACTAACTCAGAAATGTCCCAATTAAATTAAATTAACCTCACACATTTATCAGCTCAATTAAATTAAATTAAATTAACCTCCCAAATTGTTCGACTAACAATTAACTTTCATCCAATTCACGATTAATTTCAATTAACTTCAATTAAATTACCAGTATCATATGATTGGTTTGTTTTACCAGATGGTCACTGCACTTGCCACCCATACAAACATGTCTTGTGGGCTCCACAGAAGTCACTACTCTGATTACTGCCAACAATTCCCATGCAAGATAACACAACGAAGAAGAAGCCACTATTTGCTATGGGGGGGGGGCAGCTAACTGATGTCCCTGTCTGCAACATGGCAAACAAGTTAATTAAACATAATTACAATGCACAAATGTCTCTAAAACTTGAAAGCACAACTTAAAAGCACATTTCGAGAATTTAAGTTAAATATTTTTTGTTAAATGGATTTTGTCATGTGGGATTATGTCTAGAAAAACTCCAGACTCCAGATACACTTTGTATTGCATCCCATTGGATGGGTGATGAAAGCTACAAAAGCAAGGAGTCAATACTTACATAATACAGCTGTGGCACCTGGCCAAGCACACTCAGTTCAACTTATTCACTGACTGACATTGGCTGGACATTGACACTGTTCAAATAACTGCCTGGGCCTGGCTAGAAGCTTTCTTTGACATTGGTGGGTGAACTTGGTTCACTGGCTGAGTGGCTATGTCTAATGGGCACTGTGATCATCAAAGCTAATTCTTACTCCTGACAGGAAGCCAGTGGCAGTCACCACCGGATTGCATAAAATAATATACCCAAAGAAAAAGTTAATTGAAAATTGTGATTTTTTTATTAAATTAAATTTAACCTCTTCCAGTAAAGTTATTTAATTAAATTAAATTAATTGAGTTAATTGAATTAACAAATTAACAATTGAAATTAACCCATGAATGCATGTTACATACAAACACACATTCACAGGAAGTTATAAACTAATGGTCAACATACCAGTAATGTCCGCTGAAAGTTCGAATGCACGTTTCCGAACATGAGTTTTCCGACAACTGTTGCAATAGTTGGCAGTATGAGGGCGCTGCACAGCATGCGGGTCGTCGAGTATGTGTCCGAAACAGGAGCTGTCTCTGCCGGCACTCGCCAGTTCACCGAGTCAACTGCAGCCAAACAACATATTTAAGGGGAGACATGGCAGCTGGAAAGGATTTTTATTTATTTGCATGGTTAGTGCAATTTTTTATGCCAAAACTGTAGTGTGTTTTTCTGAGTATAAAATAGACAGGAATTTTTTATGCCAGATCCCATTTCCATGGCAACAAACAAAATGGCTGCATACAAAAGAGCCCCTCTAAAAAATTACAACACTTAAAAAGTAATGGATATTTCATCATAATACTTTCACACTTAGTTAACTCTAGAACTCCTCTAAGAAATTTCAAACATTATCAGTATTTTTATTTTTCTGAATATTCAGTTACAATAATGTAACATTTGTCAACACATTTGTATTCATTAAGCCGAAGATATTGCAGAAAAATTTGTTTAGACAATTTTTCAGGAATACGCAGGTCAACAAAACAATCCAAGCCAGATGACTTTATCATTTTAAATTCCAGAGTGTTGTACTTTCTCGTTGCCAAAATGTCATTTCTTGTAAATAGCCATCACAAATTTAACGATGGCACTGATTACATGGTAGATGCCAGCTTTATCCACGGATAAAACTAAGTTAGAGGTATGTCATT
Source organism: Lamellibrachia luymesi (assembly GCA_009193005.1). NCBI lineage: Eukaryota > Metazoa > Annelida > Polychaeta > Sabellida > Siboglinidae > Lamellibrachia > Lamellibrachia luymesi. The sequence goes on along the minus strand of SDWI01000598.1, from coordinate 313,976 downwards.
GATATAAAAGTAAACCTTATTGATAGTAAACATACAAAGCTATTGTAATACGGAGTAAAAACATCTTGAGTAATATTTTCAAAAAACATCATTCTAACTGCCATATCTCTCCTTAATTCAATAAAAAGGTTTATTTGTCTTTCATGCCTTAATAGTGTAAAAATCACGATTTGGTGATGATATAAAATATGCATTATAAAATGTTATGACCTATACAGAGACTGGTAAACAGCAATAAAAGACTGACCAACAATTATTCACCTTTGGAGGTGAAAAACGACGTTTCTCATGGGTTGATTTAATGATCTATAAAATACCAATGTTACGCAATAATTATTTATGACAGCATATACGGGTACACCACAACAATAAAGATTAAAACATGAAATATAAAACTTTACTTTGGTGCACTTTTTGAGATCAAAATGCAGAGAATAGGGACACATAACATTATTATTTTAATATTATTTTTAGATTCAGTGTTATGTAAATTAATAAACATAAAAACACTTTAATACTACAAAATCCCAACTAGCTGTGTTAAACAATTAAAATCAAAACTAGGTTTGAGGAGTCGATTTTATACAAAATAAAGCAAGTGGTTATCTTTCTTATGAAAATTGTGTAATTAATGTTTGTGAAAATCGCATCATTAATGTTTTCTTATGATAACTGTACAATCATTGTCTTTTATGGACAAAGCATGATTATCTTTTTTTGCATTATTTATACTATTATAAACACATTGTTTATAATGTCAAATCAGTATTAATTATACTGTATGATGCTATGAAATGTTTAGTTTTGTTGAGGAAACAGTTTCCATGTAAACAACATTATATGCCTTAGCAGCTGTCTCCTAGACTGTTAATTGTTTCAATCACAACATGGTCAAAATAAATACTGTATTTAACGTAATAAGCGTACAATACGCTTGGAAAAAAAATTGGCGGTGGAAAAATGTAAAGGAATCTGCTCTACAGATTGTGTGTTTAACACTAGTGGCGTCATTTGGTGACTAGTGTAGAACAACTGAATAGTGATGCAAACAGATTAACACCAGATGGCGACACTTTTCAGTTGTTCCCCATTGGTCAAATTACAATTATAGATCCTTCTGATTAAAAAGGGGGTGTATGCTAATTAGGGCATGTATGTTTAATAGGATGAATACGGCATGTCTATCTGAACGCACCGTGGCCCAACAGATGGCTGATGAGGGGCAGCTTGCATGAATGTTTGCGCCACAATCGGAGGATGTAGTCTTCCCACCGGACCATCTTACTGAGGATGAGCATCACAGGGATTGTAGGGAGACCAATGAGGAGGAAGAGGGGATCAGCCTTCTCCATCACATTCAGGCCCTCCTTGTGTCCGAGAACCTGGAAACAGGGACGGAGATGGATAAATGGGAGACAGCCACTCCAGTTAGTATTCTTGGCAGAACGTAGGGCCACTGATCTTCTGCAAATATGGAATTCATGGATATGGAATTTACCTTTTTCAAACATAAACTGCATGATCGTGGAAAACTTGTAGCTCATGGAAACTCCAATTTGTATAAACAACGTTAAAAAAGTCATTCATCTTACAATAGCTTTTTTAATGGATTGGACACTTGAAGGAGAATTTACATTTTTCTGAAGGAATTTTGAAATGGTATTCAAACAGAATTTGTCTTTGCTTAAACTGAAAATCAGTGGCCCAAACAGGACCCTATGAATGTTCTGACTTGTAGCAGTTCTAACTGGTCACTATGTTGTGCTTACCTGCATGACAGTGACCGCTCCGTATGTGACCGCCGTCCAGTAGACGGAGCCAACAAGGATACCTCCAGCGATGAATGGACACACTTTGTAGATCATGCGATCTATGATGTCTATGACGTAAACAAGTGGCCCTGCAAGAGATTTATCAACACGTCATTCAAAAAGAATGGTTATTTTAATTTTCTAGGGAAAAAACATTCTTTATAAAAAAAATTAAAATGTCTTAGGAAAGTGACATAATCCCCAAAATGCCTAAAGGAACAGAACAGTGTCTCCCAACTGTGCGATAGAAAGGAACATTTCTAATGAAAAGCATATTAACCCTTCTAAATTCTGGGCTGAAAGCAATCACAATATACTTGGCAGTAAATAAGAAAACCTGGCGAATGCTAATCCAACAGTTACTGTGTCCACAGCAAATAGTAACTCAAATCTATCTACACCAAGAAAACTGTGCCTAAACACCAGTTTAGCTTCTCTGATGAAAATCACCTAAAATTCACAGACAAGATATACGAGGCACAGTTGGAAACAATATTACCTGTTAGACGATTGGTAGTCAAAAGTAGTTTGTATTTAAAAACTGTCTATCCGAGGGTTCAATATTATTATAAATATTCTAGGGACTATTTAGGTAGCTGGGGCGGTTATTATATGCTTGTCTTGAATTGATTAGTTTCAGTAGAAATTTTTAGGATAAATCAACCATTTGTTCACATACCGTAGTTGGAATACTACATAATATTCCAGATTAATAAAATTTTTAGTTTTTCATTTATATGGTTGTGTTACAAGAATAATTTTTTTTTTGTAAATGCATTTTGAGAAAATTCCCAAAGAAATAAATGGCATACATATAAGTATGACAGTGTCATTGATAAATTTATGACAGATTTTGGCTAACATTAACCGAATTATGTCTGCTACACCACCGTGAATGAATTAAGCAACAGCTGAATGACAGCCTAAAATGGCAGTGTATTTTTGACACAAACCCTTCACCAATCGTAATTTACTGTCATAATATGTTGCCTATATATATAAGACGTGTTCATAAGCCAAATTGCAACATCGTAAGTGTTGGAGTTTTTCTAAAATAATAAATGGAGCATCATTTGCTGGTTATTAATGAAAACACAATCTCAACAAATGCTTTTTTTGTGTCGAAATTAACGGTTTTTCAGTGGCGTTTTACGTATTGTTGGCAAAACATAATGACCATTTGTAATATTGATACGTCCCCTTAATTTGCCGCCACAATGGCCATTGAATCTGTATTTGTAACGTGTTGCCGTCTATGGTATCAGGTTACGCCAGCCATCTGACAAACACATTTTGATTGGCCCGTTATCCGACAGGGTCACCAGGTCACATATACATTGCCATTTCCATTAGCATCAAAGGCAGAATAAACTACATTAGCGCTGATTTTGCTGGTTTAAGGACATGATCTAGTTAGGTAGATATAATACTGATATGAACTGGAATCACAATAACCAGACGATATGTTCCGCTTTCACGGCGAATGAATATAGCTGGTTAGAACATCATAGTACGCGCAATCGTTACTATGGAAACATCGTCAGCTTTTCTGAGTAGTCAAGGAGATTTCCAAAAGGACTGCTTTTTTAAAGGATGGATTGGCGAAATATGACGTTAGTGCCAGATGATTTGTTGTGATGTCGACGTTCAGTATATCCTAGCATGTTATGAAAAAAAAGGAAAAAATCAACTGACACGCTAGCTGCCCCAGCTGCCTTTAAGCAAAAGTTGTCACATTTCTGAAGCCATAAAATCTGGTGGAATGTTAGGGCATTGTTGGCATGGCAATGCTGTCATACCTGGATACTTACCTACTTTAGGGAAGATAATTAAGTATTCCTTCCCGCACTGTGGACAGTGCACCTTCGCCGTGCTGTTTCCCTTCTGTTTCTCATCAATCCATCGCTGTAGACACAACTGATGCACCCACTTTGTGGTGCCACGGCAACAGCACGGTCGCACCCACTCAGCCTCCCGGTCATCCTCGTCACTCGCAAAACACACCCAACATGTACGTCTGTAACAGAACACAGGCAGCATGTACATCTGTAACAGAACAGACAGCGTGTACGTCTGTAACAGAACACACCCAGAATGTAGGTCTATAACAGAACACCCAACATGTATGTCTGTAGCAGAACACCCAGCATGTGTGTCTGTAACAGAACACCCAGCATGTACATCTGTAACAGAACACACCCAGCATGTACGTCTGTAACAGAACACACCCAGCATGCACGTCTGTAACAGAACAAATAAGATAAGTTAATTATGTGAGAACCCCAACTTAGCGATATCCAGGGTCGGGTCCAATATGTAATTGTAATTGATTACAGCAAAATGCTGTAATTGTAACTGATTTTGAAATTCTGATATAATTGTAATATGTTGTGTAATTTCATCAATTACAATAAATTACAATAAATTACAGTATTTTTTTCTATAACAAACTACCAGAAAAAACTCTACAAAAAATATAAATACTCTCTCACACAAATTGAAAATCAAGGTTTTAATTATAACATGCTCATATAATCAAAGAAATATTCAGTTCACACCTGGCTTCCAAAGGGCTCCAAATATGCCAAAAGCTGTTTTCAAGGTATACCCCAATTGGTTATTGGTCTATCTTTTCTTTGATTTTGTAATCTTCTATCAGAGTACACTGTGAAGGGCCAGGTGGTGATTTCTGTTGATATAGTACTTAGTACTTAACAATGCCCAAGTCAGTAAATAAGCTCAATTGAGAGTGAGCTGCAGCCCACAGGGTTATTAGGTAAGAATACTGACTGGGCTTGAAGCCAACAGACTAGGGTACAACCTCAAAACACAACTGCCAAGTAAACCAATCTGGATAATACAAATGTAATTGTAACTGAAATGGTGTAATTGTAATTGATTTGAAAATTTTAGAAGTGTAATTGTAACTGAACTGAAAAATTTAAAGTAACTGTAATTGATTTTATTTCTTTTGTAATTGGACCCAGCCCTGGCAATATTTAACCAACAAATTAGAATTAATAATCTATATGGCTGTATCCTGCCTCGTTGCCACGACAAGTATACTTGCATAACTAAAACAATAATTACCTGTTCTCGTCTGAAAAGCGTCTGGACAGCGGCTCAGACATTGTGCGTGCTGCCTGAAGTTACTGCAGACAGAGTCTTTGATACTAAAAAAAACATGAACTATTTTATTTCCACCACATACAGATATATTCCATGGCAAAGGATATGATCAAATCTTGATGTATACATTACAGATTTTATCTGTTCAATATAATAAACATCATCCTGTAACATTCGTAATAATGTTACTTTAAAGACTATGTGAAATGGCTCTTTTTTTCTCCCAAACTGCATTGTCTATACTCTAAAATTAATTTACTTCTATTCAAATAATTTTTAAATCCGCTTGGTCACCCCGTAGAAAGGGCTTATTTGGTCACGCTTTGTGCAGACAAAATGTACCAGTTTGTAGCGACAACTAGTGACTGATGACGGTGTCCGTGACATCACGGAAGATAGGCCAATCTCACAACGCAGTGTTACATTGTGCTACTTCTTCAAGTGATGGGACTATTTCCTATTTAGAAGATGTTGATTGCGAAATTGGGGAGTTTTATACAGACCCCTAGCCCTTAACAAGTCTACAATCCTATATGCATGAGCCATAGGCTGTGTCTGTGCATTTCTAGGTTGAACATGCTCCGTCCGACGAATTGTACTGGCTGTGGCTGTCTGCTTTCCACTACAACCTTCCATCGTTACAGTGGGGTAGATGGTTGGAATTGCAGTTACTTTCAACACTAGGGTCTTGGCATATACCATGTCGAACTTGGTATATGCCAAAGTTATCATCACAAAAATGCTTGCTGCATATGAAAGCAGATTCTTCTAAATTCCAACGTGCACGGATTCTGAGGGGATGAATCTGGCCCATGTCTGTCAACGATGTTTGCCACTCGGAAACTTGTATATGCTTACCATTTCACTTGGCGTATTGCTGTGCCCAAACACTACACAACGATTTACCATGTTTGCACTTGCTGAATATATGTAAGACTTCCAAACTATCCGAATTTGTAATGAGAAATTTGATGCTGCATTATCAATTAATCGATGAAAAGAATGTAAACAGTGGCTCACAAAATTGGTTGCATGTATAGCAGACACAGTAGTTCCGCCTTCCCTGATGTCACGGAGTGCCTGGCCTAGATTTTGCAGACTTCACTGGAGCAATGCCAGATGGCTATACTTAACTCTGGTGACTAATTAACTTGATGGATGCTGCTAATATTTTGTTTCATGAATTTTGTTTACTATAAGCTGCCTTGCTGGCCAATTGAATGCCATTAGTGTAATCTTACTGCAGGAAGCCTTTAAGGTATTTACTTTAGGTAAATCTAACATTTGTAACCGTTTTTCAAGTGTGTAGTTCGTGTCATTTAGCCTTCATGTAATTTTGGTTACGTATCAAGAAATAGTGTTGGCATGTTATTTGAACAGAAAATTGCATAAGGGGTTATCCATAAAGTATTTTTTTTTACTTTTTTGGGACCACCACCTCCTTGTCATGCTTCGTAATGCTGGCCTGTACACTTCCCCAAAACTATGTGTTTTGAGAAAGCCCCACCACCATTATGCCTACATCTATTTTATATTCATTGCATTGATTCAAAGTTCACATGTAGAATATAGGTCTGTTTAACTAATATTAAATCAAAGGTCCATGTTTATGTACATTTAATAGGTGTAATGACACCCTCCCAGTGATTCATAAGGTGCTGCCCAGAGGGAGTATCCCAGACACCACTGCTGTTTGGTGAGTGCAGTGAATACCTACGTGCTCCTCACCAAGCCACTCCAATTCAACATCATCCATGTACGCACATCAAGTCTCGGTTGGGATGCAACAGGCTGGTATTTTGTAGAGCTTTTTTGCCGCACACCAAGTTTGCACACTTTTGATGCACTTCACTGATGCATGGTAGAGTATGTCCGCATTCGTTTTCAGTTGGAATTCAGTTGAAATATACCCCAAAACTGGCACAGCAATCAAAGCTATCAGTCTGATATCTATAGCTCTTGTAGAGATTAACAAAACCTTTTTAATGACGAATGTAACAATCGCCAAGACACCCACTCCCAGATAGCACCTATCCGGACACCCACCAACCTCCGTGGCACCTGCCCCTGAACATGTCATACTTTATGGATGGCCCCTAAATGAAGTACTAAGTACTGATAATAGGAATATGTGTCATGAAAGTGTATCAACATGCTTTATCGTGGGACATGACCATATTTTCGTTTTCCTATTTTCAAAGTCAGAACCTTGGCTTGAATTTGATTCTTGAAAGTTGAAATGATTGTTGGAGCTGGAGGGCCATATGATGAACATGATTGAAGTAGTAACAAATAGAATACATCATTCAACTGATATAAAAAAACGTAATTATTTCAGTTAGTGCAACAGTCCGGTTGTGCCAGTCACGTAGTCGTAGACGAAGTCCAAAAATCTATCGCACTAGTTGTCATCAGTGACACTGACAGTCTTCCGTTGCGCCAATTGTGTCATAAACACAACGTTCCTTGACGATGTCACTACGCTGAATATCGGAATTATCAACATTGTAGCTATATTATATTAAATTTGCTGACTGTGATTTCAATGAAGCTGAAAACGCTCATGATCTTACCAAAAACAACTTTCGCCTGTCGCCGAGAAATCAACCACGGAACCGGAAACAAGACGCGCAGCTGGTCCGAAATAGTGTCGCCCCACGGCGGAGTACATGAGAATCACACAAAACACTGTAGTTCTGGTAGCCTCAGAGGCGTGGTCTCTTGTTATCCACTCTCACCACTCCATTTTGCTTAGGCGTTCCCGTGAAGCGCCATCAGCCAATCAATTATCGAGATACTACACTAAACATTTTTTGCCTTATTTAACTTTTCAGTCTGACAATATACCATGGTGAATGTCATGGTATACCATGGTGTTTTGAAACAGGTAAACCATGATAAAATACCATGATATACCATGGAAACCATGGTAATGCATGGTGTTTTGAAACAGGTAAACCATGGTATACCACAGTTTACCATGTAATGTCATGTTTTACCATGTAATGCCATGTAATATAACGAAATGCCATGGTATACCAAGGTATAACATGGTATATTTCCATAAGTTACTACTACAGCCATGTTAACTTTTTGTCTGGTTAAAAGAAAACTGAACCATGAAACATTCTTAAACTTCCTCACAATCAGTGTCATTACGTAAATGACATTCTGAGCAACTTTAGTCAAAATCACAAACTTGCATCTCGCTTAAATGTGTGATGTTCATCAACTTTTAACAAAATAGCCAGGCCTATAGCCGGGTAGTATTCCCTTATGAAAATATACCATCATATTCCATGGAAAATACCATGGTGTTTTGAAACAGAGAAACCATGGTAAACCATGGTAAAATACCATGATATACAATGGAAACCATGGTAATCCATGGTGTTTTGAAACAGAGAAACCATTGTAAAATATCATGGTGCTTTGAAACAGGTAAACCATGATATACAATACATTTACCATATACAATATATGAAAAGGCATGGTCTACCACAGTTGACCGTGTAATAGCATGGTGTGCCATGGTTTACCATGTAATACCATGTAATATGACGAAATACCACGGCATACCATGTAATTCCATAATATATTTTCATAAGGGATGACTTGGGTAGTATATATATATATAAGCTAAACAGAACTGGGCCAAGGACGGATCCTTGCGGGACTCCGAATGGAAGGTGTTGTGGGCAAGATAGTGTGCCAGATGTGTTAATGGTTTGGTGTATGTCTGAAAAATATGATTTAATCCACAGAAGAGCTTTGCCAGAAATGGCAAAATGTCAATGAAGGCGTTGTAAAAGGATTGAATGATCATTCGATTGTATCGAAAGCACCTGAGAGATTTAGTAAAGTGAGTGCGGTTACCTTGCTATTGTCCGTGTTGTCAATTATATCATTGTGTATCTTGAGAAGAGCCGTTTCGGTAGAGTGGAATCGTTTATATACAGACTGTATAGACCATTTGATAGGTGATACCATGTAATACCACAAAATACCATGATATACCATGGTATACTACGTAATTCCATGGTATATTTTCACAAGGCGGTCTTAATCAGGCTATACGTATACTAAACCATGACCTTTGGGATTCATTCTAAAGCCAAAACATAACAATAACATGCCGCATGTAGCAAACTGTGCTTCGCGGAGTTGCAGAACAAACGCGCGGGAACTCTGGACGTTTGTTTGCGACGTTTTGGGTGAGTACGTTAGAAAGCAACGTTTTCATCGGCGAACGGTTTCTGTGAATTTCGAACGTCGATTGTTCTTTGACGTAAATCAAACATATGACCAATGAAATGCGCCGATATCGTTACGTCACGGCGTGGTAACTGGTAGCAATCATTTACAAGCTAGATTTCTAGCAAACCGGACGTGTTTTGAACGGGCTGCGAACAGGAATGTTCGAAGGCGTTTTGACGCATTATCGTCAAACGGAGACCAAACTCACGCATATATGGACATTACTCACGATGGATCAACATTATAATTGGTAGGTTTAAATAGTTTTACCTGTTCTTCTGACCTAAATATGTGACGAGTATTTGCACTGCATTTTTTCTGTTCGCCTGCCGACCCGCCTGTATCCTCAGCACGTTGAGGCTACGCGGAATATAGGAAAAAGTAGTAGTAGTAGGCTTAACGATTTTATTTTGTTATACATCTGAACTCGGGTCCCTGTGGATGTAGGCGCCATGCTAGGCTATGGAAGTTTTGTTATCACTGTTACTGTGGTTATACTAATATATACTGGGCGATATAGTTTTCGACCTACTTAATAGAATACGCCGTTTAAAAAAAAATTTGAAGAAACATTTTGTGTAAGAGATCGATATACCAAATCAGCAAAACCTACTTCATTTATTCAATGCAAACAAATTATTAAAACAGTTGTTTTGAGTCAAAAACTTACGAATATTGAACGTCTGAACCATGTCGCGCGAGTCGAGGAAACCGGAGGAATTCGACCTATATTTATGGCAAGCCGTACAGACAATCGTTTTTAATTTTACCACTTTGTTCCAATTATGTCAACTTTTTATAACAACCAGGCTTGACATGGCGCTTTATAAAACACATACACATATATTTGTATTGAATATATAACGTTAATGTAGTAAATTTGTTCTCGTATATTTAACACATTTTAATTATTCCTACTTTTATGACAAGACTAGCTTGCCATACATCTACCACAAAAAGGGCTATTATTGTCACGTGGCCAAGAACGAGACACGCATCAGCAGACGCTCAATAATAATGTCTTGTAAGCATGCAAAGTCGGTTTATACCAAGGTATGTATATCATAAACATGTTCCATGTTATATTATATATCAAAATATATTTTGCTCAGATAAGACTCTGTATCGTTATTGTCGTAAACAGACGCTGTGACGTCTCTAACGCGATATCAAACGAGATTTCAATGGGTCGAAAACTGGCGAGGGTCGAAAACTGTATCGGTAACTATACCACAACAAGGTATACTTATAAATTGTGACATAGAATCTCCTACAGGCTACACCGATGAATAATGTTAGAGAATAAATCTTATTGGTGTTTTTGTTGTTGATTAGTTGTTGGCACACGTCACAACGAAGGGTGGACAATCTCGGGGATAATTTCAAGTCGTGGATTGGACGACCCAACCGGCGCGAAGATGTCGAACTCTACGTGAAGTGAAGACAAACAGAAGCTGTGTCTCTCTACGGGTTCACAGCACAAACGGTGCAATAGTTCCTGTGGTCGGCGGAACACCTCATTCGTGACTAGGCACTGAGTCTGAGCGTTAACATTATCACGTCGTCTTCAGACTCAACAGATGATCACACGGCTACCGGAAGTGACGCGTGAAGGCACTGCACGGTTGTGGGTGTCCAACAGTCAAGACTACCCGTCGGGAGGGACGCCCACTACTCCGAAGTAAGCATAACATAGCCCTCCAAAGTTAGTAAGCATAGACCTATATGCAGTACAGCGTGTGTTCAATATGACGATATTAGTGTTATTGAGATGTAGCCCAGGTAACCGATAAAGTTATTTAAAGAGTAATCGGCTGATCATCGGTGATTTTTCATTTCAGGTGCCTCACGCGTGCTTCCGGTTTGACCTACCTTTGTTGCGGCTGCAGACGACACGACGAGTTGGTAGTAAAGTTCACTTTTATTTCTTTATCCTGTTTTGTTTTGTGACGAGGAGTTGCCCCGGGGGACCGGGGAACCTCCGGGAAGATGCACACGTGTACGGTGTTACCGAGCGTTTATTATTTATCCAGACGAGGACTGCTGTGGACGTGACGACATGTTGCTGATTTTATTTTTATTTATTATTATTTATTATTATCTATTATTTTACGTTTGGCAATATTACATTTGCTCAGTGCCTAGTTCGTGTTTGGGAAGATTCCAAGCGCGAGCGAGACGATCGAGATCTACTGATCGGCAAATGTCACCAGCAACGCTAACACCGACACAGGCGAACGTCGCTAGAAACATCCATCGTTGACGCCGAAGGGCTGGTTCTTCAACTATCCAACGTCATCGGATACGTCTATACCGTGGCCGTCGGTGAACGCACTCGGACAGTGGACGTTACGCAATCGACGCCGATCGAGGCGAATATCACCTATCGTGACCGCAGATGAACGGTCTCGGACGAACTGGCGAACGTCACAAAACGTCCGACGTCGACACCGACCGCGGCGCTCGTTGGTAGGAAACATCTGTCGTGGACCTGGACGAAAGCTCTCGGACTCCGAACGAAACCCGGTCGACGCCGATCGAGGCGAAGATCACGCCGCGATACTTGGCGTTGAGGCCGTTGAAAGTGTCACTTTAAACATTGAATGCTACTGGGAACTTTGGCGTTGGCGCGAGGGAATATTCTCTCTGACGCTCTCGGTGATTAACGTTTTATTGTAAGACAATGGACACTATATGTTGCCATGGTGATTATTTCGTTGGCGTAACTTGAACAATACACCGCGAGAACGTTATATTATCCGGTGACTCTGCTCGATTCGTCTTTGCTCGCTCATTTAATACAGTTCTGCTTGATTATCCTTTAATAAAATTGTTGTCGAACCTTTATACCAATGTTTCTGTCATATACCTTCAATTTGTCTTTTTATCGGCATACATAATATGTTACCCAACGAAACTGGCACATTAAGAAACGTTACATTTATAGACAGTTAAAACTATATGTTCAGTGGCCATCGTAAACAATCAACAACAAATACTGTATTCCAGTTACAAACCCCTAAGAATATTACATATGTCAAAACATTTCCGATTCATATTGTTGATTTATTACAATACATATTTTGCCAAAATACCTCGCGCTTAGACCAGGTTTCGGTTGTTATTTCCCAGTGGTCGGAGTCATTAAGCGTTCGTACTGTACGAACACTTCGTGAATACGGCCCCTGTTTCGTGAGATGTTTGTGCAATCTGAGCTGAGGGCCTTTTTCACCGACCACCTACCTATAAAGGGCCTGCGTGCGTGCATGCGTGCGTGCATGCGTGCGTGCGTGCGTGCGTGCGTGTTGGCCTCCGATGTGTTCCCTTATGAAAATATACCATCGTATTCCATGATATATACCATAGTGTTTTGAAACAGGTAAACCATGGTAAAATACTATGATATACCATGGAAACCATGGTATACCATGATGGTATAATACCATGGTGGTTTTTTTTACAGGTAAACCATAGTATACCATACAATTACCATACCCAATATATGAAAAAGCATGGTCTGCCACAGTTTACCATGTAATGTTTTGGTATACCATGTAATATCACGCAATACCACCACATACCATGGTATACCATGTAATTTCGTGATATATTTTCATAAGAGCTCGCAAGAGGATACGACTAAATGAAAAACAACCTCTAGCATCCCACAACCGAGGAAGCCATTGTTTATTGTTTGGACGTCTGTTTTTACTCGGGGTTCAACTAGATACAGGTGATCAGAGTAGATGGTCGAAGTTGCCTACATAACATATACTGAAAATGTGCGATGTCGGACTGGGAGCCAATGCAGAATATTTCGAAGTGGCACGACAAAGGTGGTTGGTCACCACGCAGTTGCCTTGGACGTTGGCCATATGTTCCTGTCGTCATATGATATCAGGCATGCGCTGTAAACAGAAGACATGGGTCTAGCATTCGTGCATCGACGTGGTCTTCCCTGTTGCGATTTTTGTGAAGAAATCTCTACACACTGTAAATTGCTTCACTATTCCGTGATTCACCAATCCGCAAGCTTCCGTTATGAAAATATACCATGGTAAATTCCATGGTATGCTGTGGTGTTTGATTTTGACAACATAATCTGTATGATTTCCATAAGTGTTTAAGAAGTGAATTTATGTAAACGTAGTGACTATAAATATATGTTAATGCAGAGTGTACTAATTTGCTTGCATTTGACATCTTCGATTTTTTTTTACCACGAACGTAGGCAGTGTCATTTCAGTATTACTGGGCACAGGAGAGGGGACAGACCTGACGCGTACGGTATGTGTACAGATAGAGGAGAGGGCGTTTTTTCCACGATTTTTGCATACGTAATTTGTAGATGACCCCACTTCATGGTGGCGGTCAGCGGCTCTGTGCTGCCACCTGGTGTGTGTTGATTGTCTGTGCCACTGCCGAAGATGTGCGTTTTGCTCGTCTGGGTGATATATTCAGTTTTCACACCCTTCACTTGGTTACTTAGACCCGTCGACTGTCGGTTTCACTGCATGTATGCACACTTGATGATACAGGCCTATTATCAGAATGTAGGCCAACTGCTGAGATGTCAGCCCCGTGGTGAACCCGTCGAAGTAATGTGGAGATGTGTGGATATTCTTTTCCCAAATCTGCACCAGGCAAAACACGCTTATAGTTGCATCTCGATAACGACGCTGAGTGCCTGCTGGCGCTTCACGGGAACGCATACACAAGGGTGCAGCCTACTGTTATGTTCCCATTGGCAACAATGTTAACGTTTTGCATGATTATAAAAAAACGGGAACCTCAACAATTCTGAAACGTCTTACCTGCCGTTGTCATCATTTCATTGACCTGCTCATCGAGTTTAGTCGAAGTCTCGTACTTCTAACTCATTTAAAATGCCCGAACGTGCCATACCCGTCAATTTTTACCAATTTCTGCATGAATTACTAAGCACACGTGCCTTGTGGCAAAAAAATGCCAAAAATCCTTCCGCCTATTAAAATCATATAAAAATCGACAGTTACATTGCCAACATGTTCTACCAGCAAACTTGCCAATGTGCCTGGCTCAAATGCAGTTATGTCAGATGATATGATTTTTTTTAAATTACACATCTAAAATTACTGTGCCCTACATTGTAACACACCAGGAAGTCTAACTGAGGCATGATCCCACAAAACGGAGTGGTGACAGTGGGTAACAACGAGACCACGCCTCTGCGGCCAGACTCTCTTCTCGGCGAATTCACGAAGGCGAGCGAGAGTCGGATCAGCGAGACTAACTTTCCGGTAGTTTTTTGTGATAGTATCGCGATAGTTGTATTACTATTGCGATGATTTCATAATCATCACGAAAGCATTGCGATAGTGCGGATAACCAGGAAAACAGTCCTAAACCGTAGTTGGTGGGTGACATTGTCGTGCAGCCCTTGTCTGCTTGGAAACAAAACAGGTACGTTCTTATATAGCCGCATAATAGCGCAGTATCCAGTCCTCGGGACTTCATCCCCTGGCAGGCCTGATAATTCCAAAGCCATTTCGACTTCTCTGGGAAGCATTCAGCCACGCTGCAGTTACTGCGCGAAGACTATTTTTTCCGATAGCCATCTCTGTATGTAGCCAGGTACTCATTTAAACAGCTGAGGCCTACGTTGTTGACTAAAGTTGCTGACCGAGTGTGGATCTGTGAATGCCGCTATTCTAATCGACGACTGTTTGTGTTAGCTCAATAAAATTGTTCAATATATCTTAAAACATGTTTATTTATGTTATTACATACAGTGACACAAGTAGCCCTGCTGAATTGTTTGTCAACTATCGTTACCATCGATAGCTCACTGTACTATCGACGATAACTATCGATAGTTCAATTTACTAACGACAGTATTACATCGCCACATCGGCTACTGCGATGCACCGATAGTTCGATAAATTGCAACTCCTCTACTCATTACAGCGACCGTCACTCGTGCGCAAAGTAGTTGCTGCATCGGTTGCACTGTTTCTCGTTAGCGGCTATGCATCGGATGTGGCATCTAATGTCCCGGTTGTAAGCTTAATCGCAGGCTTGGTGCTATCGTCTGCTTGCATTTGACTAGATTATGCACGTTGTGTATTTGCCGCTGCTACCGCCCTGGATATCTCATCAAAGACGTTTGCATCGGGCTTGACGGCGGCACCAGGTGGCGACACATAATTGGTGTCAATGACCGCCAGAGGAGCTATTTCCAGTAGTATCTGAATAGTAGTGTCCTTGGCGTTAAAGTGGTTTTCTTGTAAGAAGGTATAAATTAAAATGCAAATTTTGGCCACCATTAATTGCGCGCACATGATACCGTAACGTTTCCAATATAAGCACACCACGTATTAGAAACGCTGTCCCTTTTCCCAGAAGTGAAACCACGCGCGAAAACAAGATTTTCAGGAGTGAGGGCACACAATTACAAAAAACATTGGCATCAGAACCATGTGTAAAGATCAATAAAGTATTAACACAACTCAACGGGAAGACAAAAGAAAGTGCTACAACTTACCATACTTGCCTACAGTTAAACGCTCGCTATATTTATTAGATTGCACCACTTTTGAGAAACAGATGCACACCAGATCTGTGCACACCAGATCTTTGCACAGGTGGGTCTACTGGAAACTATGCAGTACCTACTTTTTAGGGACCGTGCTTTATATTACATACTACACTTTAACACAAAATGAACATAACCACGTGTAAGATGAAATGTAGTTTATTTTATCGTAACAGCAAGAAGACGTACGAAAGCATTGCTCATTTCTGCTTAGCGACAACACGCCGCTGCCAACAGAATCGTGGGCTGGTGCAATCCAAGATGGCTGCCTCAGCCGAAATATAAATGTAGTTTTAACCAGCTGCTTATTGTCAGTAAGAATTGTACAGCAGCTCAAGCATTCGTGTTGACCTGTATTTCTAAAACAGACGCTCAAACCAGCCCACTGGATATGTTCCGAGCGCTCGATAACGTGTTCCCACGTACATTATTATAGCGGTTTATTCTACGAGTTCACTAGATTCTGTTAAGCCACATCCTCCCGACGTAACATTGCAGTACATACATACATTGCAGAAACAGGTGTATTGATTAATGAAACGACTGTCGTCAGAAGACAGTTCTGACACAAATTAAAACGTCATGCATGATGTACGAAGGGCCGATAGATGGCGCCACCATCCCGACAGCCACCTCGCCGCAGCTCGTGGTACCCGAGCAGTAGAAAAGCTTAAAAAATAATAATCTTTCATCGTACGATACAGTCACGCGCACACACCCACTGGTCGGTCGGCACGCGTCGGCTAACACACGTCGCCCGTCAGCCATTACGTTAACTCTGCTACAACCCCCTACTCAGACTACGCTACTACACAAACGCTACATATATACACAATTATGCATCGTTGCTAAAACACTTCCGGCCGCGACTGCCACGTGTCACCACACCACGAGGAGTCGCCATCGTCGACGGAGGTGACACGTGCCGGCCTCGGCACTCGCACCTCGGCTCTTGGCGCAATTTCACATTGGAGCAAATGACACACGGACACTAACTATTTCAGCATGGCAAATCTGCAGACGTCTTCTTGTGCTTACTGCGCAAGCACCATCAAAACAGCACCGATAACACGAGCTAATACAAAATAACAGCAAGATATATTGTCGATGATACTATTTCTAGTATTAAGTCAAAACAGTCGACACGCAGTTGACAAGCCGGGATGAACAAAGGTATGTAGTGGCGTTACATTTTTTAAAGTAATCACCACATTCGCGTTTTCCTAAAACGTCTTTTAATTCTCATAAACAGATTCAAAATATGCAAGATACTGCAAATTCACAACGAGGAGGCTAGGAAGTGACCTCCGAGTAAATGCAACTCTAGATGAGCTTTGGATACGCGCACTGTTAAACATGTGAGACAAACCTAATCTAGTGGCACAAACAATACGTTTTTCGCACACAGCACAACTACAAATGGTACCAAACGGGTCGAGTCAACTGCATAAATGCGCGCACAGTGACGTCATCGCGGGTATACTTAAGCTGGGATTACATTGTAGCAACTGTCGCAAAAACCCCAACTATTATTGCCAAATCTGTTATTGTTGTTCCCCAACCAAACCAGGTAATGTGAATAGACATAAATCTGCCTTCTCGTGGTGTGCTTATTTAACATGGCTGGTGTGACAATGTTATCTTACTGCAACTACAGTGGGTGCACTGCCTGTGCGGTGCTCTCTACGCTTATTTTACAGTATACACAACTCAAACTTCCACACAACGGACCATCCGTCTTCGGATTGGCCGCTTCTGTAACCATTGGTTACCAACAAACCACACAACAAGGATAAATCATAGAAAAATATGCTCGCACCTCCAAAGCAGCGGTTTTGCAACGACGAACATCGACGCCGTCGATGCTACGTTCCTCTTGCATAAATATTGAACTTCCCCCCTCGGGAGACAGGGACGGGAGACAACACACGAAAACAACAATCTGAGGCACCACCAGCGGCGTGCTGGCATGGCGGACGTACCACGACAAAACGATGGCACTTCATAGAACATTGTCAAGTCATAGTAGGTGCACTTACATTTTCGCCAGAGTTTTCTATGTTCTCCGAGTGCCTGAATTTAGATTCCGCCTTTCTCGAATTGGCAGCAGGTGGGCGATTACAGCGAAACAATTAGCCATACGGCCTCATAAACGTAGCAGCTTCATTGCAAGACGAAAATGTTAAACACTGGCACAGCGTCGACATCTGCTGGGCTTCGACGGCACACGAGTAAGCTATGACCACTATAATTCTGTCACATTCAGCAGCGAGTTCACTTCATTACACACAACAGAAACATTGCGGGGGGTAGCCTATCAAGTTGTTGCCTTCACGGCACGCACACTCAGTCGGCTGCCTTCCTTATGACCCAACTAAATGCCAGACGGAATTCCTACAAAGCGGAGCATCTACGTATGTATACAGACTACTGCTAGGGCATGCTACATGGTCGTTATCAAAGTTTCACAATATGGCAAAGCAAAGCGTGGTTTGCACCGAATGTGCCGCCCGAAGCGGGAACGACGTCTTCCATCCGCTGTGGAAGACGCCTCTTCATGATAATCAGTAATTGTTTATTCCATGCGTACGACAGACTAACTGCATTTGGTGTCTATTTGTCACTCTTCTTATCTTTCTTCTTTGAGAAGGACGGCATGCGGAACTTCTTCTTCTTCTTCTCCTTTGTTGGAGAGCCAATTCCAGGAGCGGCCTCCTTCGTTGGAGAGCTCTACAGATTGAACGAGAGTCATTGATTAATGGTTACCAGGTAATACAATTTTCTGATAAGTCATTAGTGTGAAGTTGTATATTATATATTGTCACACTTTGGATTGTTGTATATTATGTACTATTACACTTTGGACTGTTGTATATTATGTATTGTCACACTTTTGACTGTTGAACTTACTTTTTAAATACCAAAAAGAAAATTATGAACAAAACTTGGAATGTTGAGAAAATGTTTTTAAATTTCAATCCCTACAGCAAAGGTTTACATTAAAGTTGGGTAATAATGAGTATAAGATGAGCCGTTTTCTCCCAACAACAATAAAGGAACGTGTCGTCAATGCCATTATTATATCGCGACTTGATGATGGTGGGTCACGGTTATGCCATCTGAAGAGTGGCTCACACTCAATTCAGCTACTGTTTCCATCTTTGTCCGACAGGTAGAAGAGCATTATAGCAAGTAACTCTAAATAACTGCCTTTGTGGACACTGGTGCAAGGAGGCGAAGGAACGTAGAAAGAGGTGAGTGTACATCGGCACGTGGGAGGAGATACTACCAGACTGCCCCCAAAGTTAGTGTGTTAATTAATGAGTCTAGCTGTCCATGGGTTTACCTAGGTGTTTGTGTTCAAGGATCCTCACACATGCACATGCACGACCTTTGCGAACGGATCTGGTAATTTAATGAGCAAGATTAAGACAGCATTTTTTATGCATCCAGTAAAGCGTTTTACACACATAGTACACAGGATTTTGCATCCCATAAAATACCTGGTTGTCTATTTGTTGTAATTCTGAAGACAATTTATTCAAGGCATAATTGTTGTTTCACAATTTAAGAAAAAAATCATTGGTTCTGGAGTGACTGTCTTAGCAGACTTTCTTTCTGCATGAACTATCCTTGAATGACTTACGTCATCATGTGTGCCGTCGCCACTGGACGTTGACTTCGCTGGAGATCCGACTGGTTCGTCTCCATTGATCGCGGCTGCAAAAACACAATAATGTAAATCTTTGTCCACCCTGCAGCAATTACCCTAGGATCTAGGTATTAATACAACAGAATGGGTCAAAGGTCATGTCAGGGTCAGGCAGATAATGCTCCTTAGACTTAAATAACATTATATTTATTGCTCTTAGTTAAGGGTAAAATGTAAGACTAAACACTAATTTGTTTCTAACAAACTCAAAATACATTTAACAACTACTTCGATAAGCATAACATATTAGCTACCAGTATTGTTCTTATTTACAGGTATTAAGGAAACATTTAAGATTAAACACTATTTTGTTAAGAACAAACTTAAAAAAACAGAACATTTGTGCATCCGGAAAAGTTCAAACTACAACACAACCGTAACAAATCATCAAAGCTCACTCCATGTCACTAATGCGCACGCACGCCACCTGCACGCACACACACAATATTGTAAAGTGATAATTTTCTATATATAAAAACAGAAAAATTATACATTACTTCATAAAAAATACTGCACTTTTTACAGAGTTTGTTGCCGGGATAACCAGAGGACGAAGGCAGTAGAAACACCCACAGCTCTTGATGATGTTCTAATTTGTAGGAGTGTACTGATTCACCCAGGAAATAAACATTAAACAGTGCATTATATGAACATGTATATATAATACATACATAAGTACGTACACACATACATTACCTGTACATGCAAAGATATGTACACAAATAGATTATATATATATATATATATATTGCACACAAGATACATATGTATGCATAAATATATATATATAATACATATACATATGTATATATACATATATCAAATATATATATATATATATATATATATATATAAAACATGTTAATATTATGGTTAGTTAGTACAATTTGCTAGTTATCTGTGCGGAGTGCATGAAAATACATCCACAACAGCATTGTTACATTGTTACATTGTTACACTAACTGGAGCAGTTTCATGTGAGCACTAAATAGATATTAAGCAGCGAGTGTTGTCGAGGCAGTAAATAAATGATGTAGAGTGAAGAGTAGTGACTGATCAACTAGATTACAGCTCCCAGTTATTACCCATCACACATAGGAAGCAATGAACAGTTGATAGCTGGCTACGTGTGCAGTCATTTAGTCTCATAATCAACCGCATCTCTGAGCATAATGAAGGTCCACACATATTATGGAACGAAAATGTACTTTACTCTTACAAAATATTATATTCACTAGACAATAACCTAAACACTGCCAATAGCTTTCAAGCATCCCAACAGCCACCAAACCGGCATTTCTAAACAAGTTTTTTTTCAATACCATTTTCAATATAATGATGCTACTAAAATACATATTACTTGCAAAACAAAAACACAAACTAAAAACATCCACTCAAAAATCATGGATTTCAGTGAAAATTCACTGATTCTTTATCAAACAAAATTACCATTTTGACCCTTGCTAGTGTGGACCGAACACCTGTGTTAGAAACGGTAACTATAGCGCTTTGTAACATGTGTTAGCTCAATTAATACTTGAATCCTATAATATGTTATCATCGAACAAGACAAAATATCGTAACAACCACCACCTAGTGAGCAAGGTTAGTAGCACAAGGCATGTCAGTCAAGGCCCAACCCTCATCGTAGCCGCTAGCGGGGCGACAGCGTCTTACCAGATTTTTTACTTTTGCCCTTCGGTTTTCGTTCTGACTTGGAACGTGAAAAGTTCTGTTCGAGTTCTTGTACGACTAGAGGAAGGCAGAAGACGGGGTAAGCCACAGCGACTCGCACAAGCCATGCACACAACAGGCAGCTTACCGTGTCACATACAACACTGAGGAAGAATACTTGTTCTTGCTACTAATAAACCAGTATTTCTATTTCGCTACGGAGGAAGGGTGTAAGAACTCTGGTACATTGCACAGAGATCATATCTAGTCAATGAGGGTTTTGTTGTAGCGGGCTATTTTGGACACATTAACAAGTGACTCTCAATAACACCTGTTCGATACATAACATATACTGGAGCATGTTTCAACAGGTATTTATTCTATTTCAACAACTGCTACAGTGGGTTGTAATAACAGCAGAAGACACAGTCAAAGGTTGTTAGGAAACATTAGGGCACGTAAGAGATTGTTGATTGTAAAAATCTTGTTCTGTTCCACAACTGTTAACCGAAAAGGATGAAAGGGAGATTAGGAACAACAGCTGACATAGAATATGCTCTGAGGGAACAAGTGGGGGTATTTCATAATTATAAATAGTTGTTACACTTTTAATGGGCCATTACAAAAGCTTGTGGTAAATATACAGTTACATAACATAAGATAGAACTCAACGCTGCAGGCAAACCAACTAGGACTATGCACTACAGTGGCAAGGTGTACAGGACCATAAGGGTGGGACACTAAATCGACTGAGAAAATGTGTGCTATGAGACTGGGCAGACAGAGAGGACCATAAAGTAGGGGGCTGTGTGCTGTGAGACTGGGTGGACAGAGATGACCATCAAGTAGGGACTGTGTGCTATGAGACTGTGTGAACAGAGAGGACCATCAAGGAGGGGCTGTGCGCTATGAGACTGGGTGAACAGAGAGGACCATCAAGTAGGGGGTTGTGTGCTATGAGACTGGATGAACAGAGAGGACCATCAAGTAGGGGCTGTGCGCTATGAGACTGGGTGAACAGAGAGGACCATCAAGTAGGTGATGTATGCTATGAGACTGAGTGAACAGAGAGGACCATCAAGTAGGGGCTGTGTGCTATGAGGCTGGGTGGACAGAGAGGACCATCAAGGAGGGGCTGTGTGCTATGAGACTAGGTGAACAGTGAGGACCATCAAGGAGGGGTTGTGTGCTGTGAGACTGGGTGGACAGAGAAGACCATCAAGTAGGGGCTGTGTGCTATGAGACTGGGTGAACAGAGAGGACCATCAAGTAGGGGCTGTGTGCTATGAGACTGTCTGAACAGAGAAGACCATAAGGAGGGGCTGTGTGCTATGAGACTGGGTGGACAGAGAGGACCATCAAGTAGGGGTTGTGTGCTATGAGACTGGGTGGACAGAGAAGACCATCAAGTAGGGACTGTGTGCTATGAGACTGTGTGAACAGAGAGGACCATCAAGTAGGTGATGTGTGCTATGAGACTGGGTTGACAGAGAAGACCATCAAGTAGGGACTGTGTGCTGTGAGACTGTATGAACAGAGAGGACCATCAAGGAGGGGCTGTGTGCTATGAGACTGGGTGGACAGAGAGGACCATCAAGTAGGTGATGTGTGCTATGAGACTGGGTGAACAGAGAGGACCATCAAGTAGGTGATGTGTGCTATGAGACGGTGTGAACAGAGAGGACCATCAAGTAGGGGCAGTGTGCTGTGAGACTGGGCAGACAGAGGACCATAAAGTAGGAGCTGCATGTTATGAGACTGGGTGGACAGAGGACCATGAAGTAGGGGCTGGGTGCTATGAGCCTGGGTGGACAGAGAGGACCATCAAGTAGGGGCTATGTGTTGTGAGACTTAGCAGACAAAGAGGACCACAAAGT
The DNA here is from genome assembly GCA_009193005.1 of Lamellibrachia luymesi. Taxonomy (NCBI): domain Eukaryota; kingdom Metazoa; phylum Annelida; class Polychaeta; order Sabellida; family Siboglinidae; genus Lamellibrachia; species Lamellibrachia luymesi. The sequence goes on along the minus strand of SDWI01000598.1, from coordinate 290,942 downwards.
AGGGGCTGTGTGCCATGAGATTGGGTGGACAGAAAGGACCATCAAGTAGGGGCTGTGTGCTATGAGACTGGGTAGACAGAGAGGACCATAAAATAGGGGGCTGTGTGCTGTGAGACTGGGTAGACAGAGAGGACCATGAAGTAGGGGCTGTGTGCTGAGACTGGGCGGACAGAGGACCATGAAGTAGGGGCTGTGTCCTGTGAGACCGAGTGGACAGAGAGGACCATCAAGTAGAGGCTGTGTGCGGGTGGACACAGGCTACTTACGTTTGGGACTTTTGTCAGGGGCACGTCTTGCCGAGTGTGATCTCACAAAAGGCTGGTCTGTAACATGCAACACCAACTACACACACGTGCACACAGCATGCAACATGCAAACAGTCTACACACATGCAATGGGCCAATGAGTCTTCTTCTTAGACAGGAGTTGCCCCCTTGCGAGTGGTACGTGTGGGTCAGATCGACAGAGATTTGCATTGACAACCAAAAATATGGTGGCTTTTTGTAACTCGAATGTTCTGCATATTAAAAAAGTGTGTATTTGTCAGTATTCCAAATTTTAAGCCTAATTTTTTTTTTATTTCAGCAGTAAAAATATGCTGTGGAGGGTTATATCATGCTAGGCAGATATGCAAAGTATAATATTTCTTTTTACATTTTAGATTCCCAAACAATTGTCAGTTACAACATTCTTTAATTTCAACATACTTTAAAAAGGGTAACTTTTCATGGCACTGAAAGACCTAAATTTCTCAATATCTCATAAAAAATTCTGTTAAACGGCTACTAGACTAAAAGAGCTGAACTTCCAACATACTTCATAAAAATACTGAATAAATTTGTTTAAACCCCCATCTTTTGATCTGACCCCTGACTCGCAATGACTGATTGGCAGCTCTGAAAAAAATGACTGAATGAATGAAGCAACAAATTAGTGGATGTTTTCGCTACAATGACTGATTGATGACCAGATGCCAACCTTACGAGGACAGTGTGCTAGAAACCCACCAGGGTGACACTACCCACCTGTCGTGGCTTGCCTGGGGGCGGGGGTACTGGACGTGGTGGGGCTGGCTAGTACATCGTCTATACATGTCTCCGTGACACCAGGTCGTACGTTTGCTAAACAGAGCATGCTCACAATGCACATGCAAATAACAGCACACATCAGTGAAAAAGAGACAAAACCAAAATGAACTCTACTGAACATATATACTTACATATAAACAAACTTAAATGACATAAATACATCAAATAGCAGTTGTGTACCAACGGAAACAACAGAATTTTAACAGCTTAAGCGATATAGTTGCCGATGCGTCGCAGCTTGATCACCCGATATAAACCGATTGTTGCGGCAACACATTGCTTCTAATAGAACTGATCCTATTTTGAAGCAAAGTTGCATGTAAAATGGCCTTGATCTTTTCTAATGCCGTAACAATTGCCTCAGTGCAGCGACGATATCGCCTGGTTTAAACCCAGCTTTAGATGTTGTTTTTCATTGCCAATTTATTGTTTGATGAAACTTATATAATTATATTTAATCAAGAAAATCTAAAATGTCATCATTGGTTTATGGACGTTTCGAAAAACAGAAAAGAAACATTTAAAACAATTTCATGTTGCAACTTGATGCACCAGTGGAATCCATTTGGTTTCAAAATCAAGGTTAAGAGTGGGGTAGTTTCAATGTTACAACTTGATGCACCAGTGGAATCCATTTGGTTTCAAAATCAAGGTTAAGAGTGGGGTAGTTTCAATGTTACAAACACATTACACTCTGGAGAGGATTCAACACAGAAATATTAATGTACAAGAAACCTAATTTTTTTTAAACAGGACAAGTTTTAAACGACTAGTTTTTGGATGCGTACAAAAGGGATCTGGAAGAGTGAGGTCATCAGTATAAAAAACACTGAGTAATAACGTTCACAGGTCAAACATCAACAAATTAAAGTGTACAGTGCACACAGAATAAACCCAGAAAGTGTCCTCCACCTTTTTAATTTTTATTCACTAGTGTCTGTTTTCTCACAGCACAACTGTAATTTAGTATTAACGCTGCCCACTAGCTGGCGCCACAAATGTAGCATTATTCATATATCAGAGCTGGGAGAAAGTTAACTTGTCAAAACGTTGGAAACAGGTTATAACATGGCACTTAACAAAGTGTTACTACAATGTTACTATATTGCTGTGCCACGTAAACGCACTTCAAAGAGAACACTGGTTGGGTATATCACATTTATCAAATACTTAATCAAACACACATTTCTCAAGTACAAAACAAAGCAAATCAAACCAAAACAACACATAACAAAATCACAACAAGCACAGGCCTTTATAGGAGACTCCCGCCACCAAGAAATAGATGTCAAGAACAAGCCATAAGCAAACAAAGTAAATAAAAATCCAGCAGTGATTTCAACCCAGTAGCCTACAGTCTATAACAGTTCTCACACATGTAGCCTAGCTGTGACAAAAACACATTGGAGAAACTAGTGGACTTTCGATACGCTATTTATTTTCAGGATAGTTGTCTGTTGCAACTATCCTGAAAAAAATTAGCTTTGTACAATTTTACATTGTTTTCATGCTGGGTCCATTTTTTACCTAACAATCCTGGACTGATGGTCAAATAAAAAAAATTAATTGTAACAGATTTTGGTGGTGATGGTATTAGAATAGATATAGTTTACACTATATAACAAGATTCTATGATAACAACTTGTTCAGACTTTGTAGCTTTAAAGGAACAAAGAGGACCATGAAGTACTAGCGTATCCATCCATCTGTCGATGACTTTAATAATTGCTTACCAATTTCGAGATTGATTAACTTACTTTATTTAGATGCGCCTCTGAGCTCGGTTTACAAGGATCATGGCACAAAAGAAGCTGTCTTCTGATTTCTGTGACAATTTCATGGCACAAAAGAAGCTGTCTTCTGATTTCTGTGACAATTTCATTAAAAACTATAACGCAAATAAACGCAATAGATACATATTAAAAAAAAGCACACAGGATAAGGCGGCTTAGAGCACCCACTCGTCTCCCATTTTTATTCCCTGACAGAACCTTCTTCCCACATCCCTAAAGGGTCTTACCTCGCTGCCCCGAACCGGGATAACGGTGGGGAGTGGAGACGTCGTCGAGGGAAGTTTCCAAGTAGGGAGGTTTGAAGGACACTTGAAAGCAAGCAAGCATTGACAGCTGCAGTGTAACTATGCAGTGCAAAATGGTGTAACACACTACAATGTAACATGTTACATGGGGTAACACACTAGTGTAACATGTAACACACTACAGCTAAGCATGATGCAATGCACTACAGTGTAACATGTAACATGGTGTAACACACCAGTGTAACAAACCAGTGTAACATGTAACACTACAGATAAGCATGCTGTAATGCACTACAGTGTAACATGGTGTAACACACTGCAGTGTAACATGTAACATACTAGTGTAACATGTAACACACTACTATAGTGAAACGTGTGTAACACACATACACAGAAAGCCGCAACAACACAAAACATCAGGGTTATTGCAACACATACAAGCACAGGACAACAAAAGCCTACAAGCAACAGTCGCACTGCAGAGCTATTAGCACTACACACTTGCACTACACATTTCTGTGACGCTTGGTTCATCCGATGTTCTCAATTTCCTGTAATTTTTACAACAAACCCTCAAAGTGTACAAAAGCAAACAAACTGGGCACTCCAAAACAATTGTTTGGCTGATGCGGCGAACATGTTGCAAGCACAGCACCATTGTTGCTCTATCTGACCCTGAATGTAGCACAAGATGCTTCCACCACAACACTACAACGGCAGACACTTCATTAACACATGCCCATGCAACATCTGATGAAAGGGACAAACCCGTGCTACGACCTCCTCAGCGCATCGAACAGTTTCTCATTACTACAGACAGTGCTGCCACCTACCGTCAGCGTCGCCCGACTGGTTCTGTCGCACCTGGTCGAGTCTCTCCTGCGTGGAGATGAGGCGACCGTCGGGACCAGGAACAATCATGTCACCTTCCTGGGGCATCTCACCTGCAGGGGGTGGGGGTGGGGCAAAAGTCCATTCAATTATCACCTAATGACGATTGACATTTACAGAGAGCCTGCAAGCATTTATTGATTTGTTTTAACTTGACTTATTAATGTCTTATCTACCCAATGTTACGGTACAAAGTAAACTCCAGGTTGAAATCTGTTTTATTGTATACAGCAAATCTTCTGGTGAGCATCCTCACTGATCAGCAAACATCTTCCTTTCTCTATCACTTTTCTCTGATGGGTTACAAGCCCTGTATAAATAAACATAAGGAATATGTCCACTCATCCCCACTTTTTTTCTAAAAATGTGAGATAATTGACCCCTATGCCGAATACGGGAATTTGTCTCAAAATATGAGAAATTTACCCTTTCTCGCTCCATCTGACCCTACTGTCTGTTCCCTCGGTGCCTACCTCTTGAGTGTCGTTCCACCTCTGCCTTGTACTTCTCAACGTCAGCTTCTGTCATGCTGTCAAAGGGGTTTGAAGCATAGTACGTCTTGTAGACCACGGCATCGTGCTGGTGATCTCGCTGGATGATTCCTTTTGAGGCGGCCCCCACCACCACCACTGTGTCTGCAGTGCCGCTCGACTGACCATCCTATGACAAGGGGGAAGTGTCAAAAACATCAAGAACATATTAACAAATGGCACTCAGATTTCTTGGAGTTAAGTCACAATTAATATTGGGTTCTGTCGCCTGCACATTACACAAACCTACTGTATTTTTGAGACTGACATTTTTGCTCGCTCTGTTACGCTTCGACCAGTCATGAAGCGACAGCTGCTGTTCAGTAAACAGACATTTCCTACATGGCCAAAGTTAGTGGTATCACATGACCAACACCACTAACTGAAAGGGTGAATGTGGTGATCACCTCAAAAATCATTCACCAGTAAAACCGTAAGCTGCGTCGAAACATTCCAATAAAGAGTAATGTTTTCTTACATCTATAAAAACAATTACCTTATATGATCAGCAAGTTAGGATAAATGATAGGAGATCAACCAATGTGACTAGTATCTCGTTGAACTGTGGTACCAGGTAATCAAAATGTACACCATAAATCAATAGAATGGATCTGGGGCCTGCAAAAATGTGAACCATGTCAACGTTTGCACAAACCCAGAATCAGCATTTGCACAAGTTGTCAGACACAGAAAGACCTTTCGGACTCGAGTAGTAAGTGACATTCATCTTCATTTGCTGGAACTACACATAAATGTCTCCAGTCTAAGAGTAAGAGAGTGCGTCATACAACAATGTTGACACTGACAATCTCACAGTAGGAGTGCATCAAATAACAACGTTGACACATAAATGTCTCCAGTCTAAGAGTAAGAGAGTGCATCATATAACAATGTTGACACTGGCAATCTCACAGTAGGAGTGCATCAAATAACAACGTTGACACATAAATGTCTCCAGTCTAAGAGTAAAAGAGTGCATCATATGACAATGTTGACACTGACAATCTCACAGTAGGAGTGCATCAAATAACAATGTTGACACATAAATGTCTCCAGTCTAAGAGTAAGAGAGTGCATCATATAACAACGTTGACACTGACAATCAGAGAGTAAGAGTGCGCATCACATAACAACGTTGACAATCTGAGAATAAAAGCGCAACATTAATAATAATGATATGTTTGTGAAAGCAACACACAAGAGACAGTGCCAAGTGACAGGTATCGACACCAACAGTGACATCAAAGCTCATCATAGCATGATACAAGGGAACTGTTAGAAAAGCTGAACTAAGCAGGAATTCAATAACAGACCCTACTCGTGCTGTGCAGGAACATAATTACACATTTTACGTCTAGCAGTCTATATCCTGCGCAACTATTTCTTCCTACTTTGCCACAAGCCTTTGCACAGACTTAACACTGAGAAAAAGCACAAACGATTATCATCTGGCACACCAGGAGTCAGCGTCCACAGAACATCTACATGGCTGCATACGCTGTACCAAGATATAGTGAAGCAACAACAACGCATTGAAATAACTTAGAAGCAACAACATCTAGGGGGTTATCACACGAGTCAGCGCAATGCAGACACATCTCATGCCCAGCACAGCACATCTGATGGCAGAGAAACACTCACCCTGAATCGTTCCCTCATCTGTGGCAAGATGTGCAGGAAGAGAGGAAGGATGCTATAGATCTCTGTCACTATCTAATACTAAGTCTATAGCTGTATAAACCTAGCACTGGCACTGAGAAGTCAACTACACTGACTGGTTCAATGCATTTTTACATAACGCTTCATAAAAGAGCTGTTAACAGATTCAATGACAAAGTTTATATCCGTAATGCTTCACGTAACACGGGAAAATAACCTCCATAAGGATCTACATACTAAGAATTCTATCAGCAAACTTTACTTGGTTTACAACTATAATGATAGGTGAGTTGACAAAAAACTTCAAAATAATTATCCAAACAGGTATTACTTTATACATCCTTTTTAACTATTTTATCATATTTTCAATATTTTAAAGCTTCCTTAGATTTCTCTACCATTCCTATTTCACGAGTATAAGCAACAATTATTCATGCAACCAATGTGTCACTGGTTACTTTTTAAATACCCACTTTTAAAAACCGATTAAATATTTGTAACATGTGTGTTTTAGTAGTTCAGTTAGTTTGCCTACTCCGTTGACTGTTGCCTTAATGTCATCACATCATCAGACAGAGTGTCCCTAAGGAGAGAGTAAGGAGAGACCCCTGGTGGGGAGGGTGTGTACCTTGGCTTGCTGGGCTTCGTCCCAGCCCACTCCATCCAGGATCTTAGACTGAGGTCCCGACGACAACTTGTCTTCATAGTACTCCTTCCGAATCTAAAACACGACATGTCAATGTTACCATGACGCGTCATCTCGTGACACACGCAAGAGGCAACAGCAATCTTAGGGTGATAAACACGAGACATCAGTATACAACATTTAAAAAAAGTTTAAAGTTATTACCATTTGGCTAAAGTGTACTACCAATAACACATGTAGTACACAGATTTCACTGAAGAGTTATTCTGAGTTTCATTGAACAATCAACCTGAAAGTTTCACTGAACAATCATCCTGAAAGTTTCACTGAACAATCAACCTGGAAGTTTCACTGAACAATCATCCTGAAAGTTTCACTGAACAATCAACCTGGAAGTTTCACCGAACAATCAACCTGGAAGTTTCACTGAACAATCATCCTGAAAGTTTCACTGAACAATCATCCTGAAAGTTTCACTGAACAATCAACCTGGAAGTTTCACTGAACAATCATCCTGAAAGTTTCACTGAACAATCAACCTGGAAGTTTCACCGAACAATCAACCTGGAAGTTTCACTGAACAATCATCCTGGAAGTTTAACTGAACAATCAATCTGGACGTTTCACTGAACAATCATCCTGGAAGTTTCACTGAACAATCAACCTGGAAGTTTCACTGAACAATCATCCTGAAAGTTTCACTAAATGTTTCCCATTGTACATTAATCATAACTTTAAACAATATCCTTCAAACCGTCTTTGGACTTCTAACAAATTTCTCTGAGATTTCTCACAAAAGTACCTCTTTGAATTTCTCAGTCAGTTCCTTGGGGTTAGCACCCTGGGGTGCGAACATATTGGGGTCCTCCAGCTTGATGGGTTGGCCTCCCGCCCCCTCTGACACCCACTGAAAGACAAACAAGTCACTGTAATCAGACCTAGGGTCAATTACATTACATCAATTCCAATTACACACTAACTACGCATAACAATTCCGATAAAAAAATACAAATTCCACTTCTAAAATCCCATTTCCAATGCCAATTATCAATTCCATATCGGAATAACATAAATGCATCATGCATCATCACGTTGGGGGTTCGCATTATTAAAATATATTGCTGTATTACATTTATTTGCTTATCGGCAGCTTCTTTCTTCTTCAGTTCAAGCGACAACAGTTTGACAGGACATAGAATTTACTACTATTGATAACATCTCGGTTGGGTAAAAATAATAAGCACATAAAACATGTTACTGTGGTCACCTTTCATTTGTTAATATTTTCACAAAAATACACGATTTGGTGACAAAATAAAATAAGCCAGTTATCCGACATATAAAGATTGCTTCATGGCGATGATTGACAGATGAATACGTGATCCAATAAAAATCGCCGAAGACTGCCTTAAGTATGTCGGCCCGTCCTCACCCGTGTGTATTTCTTGGGCGTGGCTGTGTTGATCTCGTCATACTCCTCTTTCTTGTAGGCGTTCGGAGTGTTCAACCACTCACATTTCTGTTGTTTCTTCAAGTGTTGCTTCAGGGGTGACCTACAAACAGTCGTAAGAATAAAATAAATTTATATATCGGTTTCCTTGAAAGCTCAATACGTTTACCTTATGATTATTTCGAGTTATATGAAATATAGCGACTTTTTGAATTTGCATTTCCACCTGAAATTCTCAGCAGTCCCTCGCTTTAATGATGACTTTCAATGTAAACCTGTCTAACAAAGCAAAGGGGTACTCTCATTTATTGTCAACTGCAGAAATCCTATTTATACTTTTAGTATGTATGTAGTGCACTGAGAAAAACGGTATTTCACATGGTCGTGAATGTGGACGCAAATTGGACATGTCTACTTTGGTTCCAACAACCAGTCATGCTTACATAAAGTCATGTGCTGGGAGACTTGTAACATCTTTAGGAGCGATTCAGAAAAAGAAAACCTCTTCCTACGTAAGGTTGATGCTTTATAAACTGTAAACAGTGACACTTTTCAAGCACGTACATGAACTTGCCGTCATCATCAAACATGTCCGAGAATGAGGACGACGCTGGTGGTATTTCTACTTCGCTATTGATCCGGTCTCTCCGTTGGTCCTTCTTGTACAGCGGCTCTCTGTACATGTGGCCAGTGCGGAAACCCTGGTGGCACAATACGGAACCAAACGTCAAGTAAACTTAAACTGTTACTTTTGGGGTTTCTTTTAAAAAGTATTTGTTTATGCTGCAGAATGACATATAAGTGTGAAATTATATGAACGGTTTTGTAAAGTGTAAATCGCCAAGACTTGTCATGAAGACAAATATGCGTTATATAAGAAGTACATTGACCTGTATTATCTGAGACAAAGCAGGACATACGTAACAGACAAGTTATACAGGCGTCATCTGTTTCCATGCTTTCCAACATGGCAGAAAAAATAGTGTAGAGAACCAACATTCAAAACGTTTTTAAACTATATATCCCTCGTTGAATAACCTCTACTCACAGCGTTGTCAAGATGTCTCATTAGTGCCTCGAACTGCATCTCGCCACGGCGCCACTTCCTCTTGCCCTCCTCACTAGGTGGCGGCTGTGCAGCCAGTTCGTATGCCCTCTTCTTCGTGTCATCCGACGGCTGTACGATGTTATCAAGCCCGACCGGTACCGTCAAGACCTACACAGACAACTTTGTTTTCAATAATCTGCAACTATGGTTAAAAGTACAAAGTCCCATCCTTTTTACCGTAAAACCATGTTGCACAGCATAAACTATACCTACTCTAGTATCACGACAGCCGAAACGTGTTCAGTGAATCACAATTTGTTTTAATATAATTTGACCATTATCTGTTTATGAATATCGACGTCGCTGTTGGGGTAATTAATGCCCGTTGTAAAATTATGTTCGCTTCTGCATTGAAGTTCATTTGTAATGTGCACCCCATGTAATCGCTGAAGGCTGATGCAGTACCACAGATAACCGGATGCGGCCTACAGCCTTTTCCGATTATTCCGGTCAATTCAAGCGGGATGCAATTCGCAAATGTTCCATTTCATATAAATTCCTGATTTCAATCACTCTTTAGCAAGCTCCACAACTACATTCCCCCCCCCGAGGTACACGTGCCAATCCTATTGCTGCCCTGACAGCCCCCAGCAGTGTAAGGTAACGCAGGACACAAACTCACCTGTGCTTCACAGGCAGACATGCAGCTGGATGCATTGTAGTAAGCCTCCTCGACCGATGCACCACAACACACGATGCCAAAGTTCTTGAGCACAAGAATCTGCAACACGATGCTAAACTTTTAACATGGCACTAAACTTTTAACAACATGGCACTAAACATTTAACAACATGGCAGTGTTCGACATTAAGGCCTTTTTATCGGTGGCTGCCGAATCAAAATGCTTCCCGCCAATTTAGGCAGATGCTCAGGAAACCCCTTGCATTTGTAACATGGATACCTACTGGATGATTCACATTTAATGATGTCAATATCTTGGGAATAGTGAATTGAGAACGACATACCATGCCAGGCCCAGTGCATGCGAAAACTTGGTATCAAACATAATGTTACTTTCAACAGTTGTAACTGTTTCGCAAATAAAATTCACATTGAAATGTTTATTAAATTCATTACTTTGTTTTATTGGTCTCCTGGTAATAAGAAATGAACACTATTTGGTATGGTTTATATTTATTAAATGATTATTTATTTAATTTAAAGCAGTGGCCAGTGTTTGGTTTAGTTTTGTATGCATGAAAACTTTGCTTTATTACGTATACTTATGATTAACACATTTTTGTGGGGGCAGTTCAAACTCAACTGGGCCGGTTCAAAATAGAACTGGGCCAGTAAAAAAAATCTGGGCCAGTTAATTTTTTTTGGCTAATTTCAGACACTGCATGGCACTTGACATTTAACAAAGGTAGACATTTCACAACATTGGCACTAGACATTTAACAAGACACAAAAATAACTTAAAAGTTTGTCCCATGATTTCACCAAAACTAAATATTAAATTTGCACAAACATGTTGTTGTGTCTATGTAGTAGTGGATACTAGGTAGGTTTGATTTTTCGTGAAATTATTCTAAAATGTGACAACAAATATAACTATGGAGACAATTGTTGTGTGCTGTCCAGCATGACAGGTTATACTGTATATGGGATCATGAATAAAATGGTTTCCACTAACTTGTCATGTTGCATACCTTGTTATTAGGACCGAGCGCTCGAGTGAGTTTGTCCTTCTTCTCCTGGTCGTCAAGGACACCGATGTATTCGGTATAGTAACTGACGTCTCCCATGACGATGGACTCCGGACACAGTGACAGCACCCCGCACTGCATGGCCGACACCTGGAGCAACGGTACAGGATACACTGTCAGTGTATCTATTTATGCTTTCATTATCACTGTATGTGCCTATCAACAGGCAGGTCCCAGATATATGGTGCTTTAGAAATCCTAGTAAATAAAATTATAATACAGTCGACCTGTTTTTACAGAACTGCAGACAAAAGAGTCATTTAGTAGGATCAAATATGTTGGCTGGGACAGAATCATTCTTTATCCACTCTGTATTAAAATGCATGCTTAAGTTAACCAGCTGCTTAATGGAATCAAATCAAAATCAAAGAAACCATTCAGCTGTTTTTATACAGTCTGGGGTATTTTTGACCTCTTAGACACTGCTACAAAGCAATTTAGTGACCCATTCAACTGAAGACACAGAACTCAAGCACCAAGCAAAGGTTGTGAAGCCTTCTGCACTGCCTGAATGAATTTGGAAAAATTATTACTTGTGAATCACAGCTAAATTATCATCTGCCTGGCCAAACAGTAGTTCATATTCTGTAGGTTTCTTTAAATGTTCAAGTACTACCAACTGTTAAAGAATTTCTACAGGTAGACCTTTTATTCAACCGTTTTAAGAGTTACAGACTGTTTAGTTTATCGTAAAACATGTCATAAACTATATCTGTCAATACCTTGACTGAACTAAGATGTTTTAATGAATTAAAATTATTTAGTATAATTTGACCATTAACAGCTTAAGATCAACTGTTCAGCACGCATGGTATTCGATTAGAAACATTCAAATTAAACTCAAATTAAATACATAATAATAGTATATCATATTTGTTCTAGAACATGATTTTACAATTAAAACTATCAGACTTTCACCATTAAAAAGGCCAACGATCTGTGCAGAATTTGCGCTGTGAACTGCTACTTTAGAGAACTAAACACGAATCTACTTACAGCAATGGCGGCGGAGGCCTGTAGATGAAGGATACATCTGATGTCTGGGCGGGCTGCATGGATGGCCGCATGCAGACCGAAGCCAGCCTTGTTCACACTCAGGTTCGTCGTGCCAGAGTCGATGATCTCACCCCGCATGTCCACCTTGACCATACTGGACGCAGTCACCTCGTGATAGAGCATGCCATAGGGCACGATGAGGAAGTGTTCCAGCTCCTGGCTGATGCGAGCCTGCAACGAGGAAACAACAGATGGTCATGTTTGGTGAACCGCGAAAACAAATCTGGGCCATGTTTGGTGAACCGCGAAAACAAATCTGATCATGTTCGGTGAATCGTGAAATTTGCGACATGTTCGGTGAACCATAAAAACAAGCCTGGGTCTTTTTCATTGAACTGTGAAAACAATGTTCGGGGAACTATGAAAACAAACCCAGTTGTGTTCAATTAACCATGCCACGAAACTCAGTCATGTTTGGTGAACCATAAAAACAAACTTGGTTATGTTCAGTAAATCCTGAAAACAAATTCAGCTGTTTGGTTGAAATAAAAAACTTTGCAATAAAAAAGTTCAGGTTTTGATTAATCATTACAACAGATTCGGTCATACTTGCTAAACTGTGATCGCATTGATATACATCATTGGACGACAATATAACAAGCAACGTACTGAAATTCGCGGATAACACAAAAGTGTTTAGAAAGGTTAACACTGATGGTGATAAACAACATTTAAATGGTCTAAAAAATGGCAGATGAGATGTTATTCAATTTTGGGAAATGTAAATGCCTACATACAGGACACGGGAACTTGGATATAAACTATAATATGGGAGATACTGTTCTAGGTACTACTGTAAAAGAAAAGGACTTAGGAACAACAATAAGTACCGTTATGAAAGTGTGTCGTTGCAGCTTCAAAGGGTAATCAAATGCTTGGGTTGATTCGGAGATAAATAACATACAGTCGCGCCTCGTTATAACGCGGATTCGGATATAACGCGGTCGGTCGTGGAACCCGAATTTCTGCCGCCAGGGGAAAATTTCAAATGGGCCTGCTTAAACCTACTTAGAATTGCTTTGACAATTCTCAAGAAACATTAGGTGAACAATGTCAATGAACAATCAACGTGTTGTTTGTTTTGCGCTGCCGCCGACATCAATCACTGTCGCTGGCTTCGCTTCGACGGTTTGTAAATTGCAATCGAGATTCACAAATATGCCTCGCGTAAGAATCAGATCAACCGTTTTAAATGCATTTAATATGCAGTACCAACATAACACTTGGGTGAAATTACATGCTTCCATTACATCGTAAATTTAATCGTTTTCGCGACGCGAAACCAACATGCCAAATTCCTAACCCATGGCTCTACCGGTGGCGAAAATATGAATTCGTCATCCGCATATGAAATGATGAATCGATGTTAAGTGGTGCGTAATAAATATATGCTTCGGTCGAGATCGGTTGAAAGAAGATTAATTTTACCTATTGTCTTTTTCTGTGTTTTATCAGCTTGCATACTACGTTTGTCAAATCATATACATTTTCAGCTGCTCAGGTCCAGGTTATTATTTTCGATTCGTAGGTCTGTTGGTCCAGTACATCATCATCGTAGTAGATCTATTCCATAACGGTATACGTACGTGTTTTATTCAGTTCAAGAGTCAAGAGGGTGTGACATTTAAAAATAATACACGTTGATGCTAGTATACTCGTTTAATAAGTTCCATAAACTGCATATTGCCGTATAAGACAATGCTGCAAGCCCACGGGGCTTCGACAGGGTTCATGGACTTGGTGCAGCGGGCGGCGTTCGCTGTTGTTTAGTAGCTCCCTGGTGGCAGATATAAGAACACCTAACGCGCCTCGCTTACAGCGCGGTCCGAAGTCATGGACCCAGACTACCGCGTTATAACGAGGCTTGACTGTACAAGGAATAAAGCTAATCATGCCTCTGTATAAAGCAATAGTTAGATCTCATTTAGAATGCTGTATAGTTATGAAGAACGCCTGGAAAATGTGGTTTAACAACTCTAGAGACAAGGAGGTTAAGAGGAGATCAGATTGAAGTTTTTAAGATATTGAATGGGTATGAAAATATTTACAGAAATATGTTTTTCTCACTCAAGAAAGATTGTTAAATGTTGTGTTAAAACCCAGGGGATTTATAACTTCACTGAATAGTGTTTGTGATAATTGCCAAATAATATATTCATTATCCCCTAGGTGTCACCACATCTACAATAATCGCAGTTTCAAAGAAGGCTAAAGCCCTCCTCAGACTACGGATTCTAACGACTAGAGTTGGCCACATCGCCGATCCCTGACTACTACGACGAGCAGTTGTAAGTCTGAGCACTTTTCCCAACTCAACCCGAACGGCGCCAATCGGCGAGCCAATCAAAGCGCAACATTTTTACAGCCAGTCGAACATCTCTGCAGGCATCCGCACAAAGTTTTGGAATTGTGCTGATTCATTACCATGGAGCACTGGAAGCTGGTTGCCAAATGCATCTTGCTGGTCCCTGTGAAGAATGTGTGGTCTGGCCCATGGTCGACCGCACCTTCTCAACCTCTGCCATTTTCCGTGACAGTTGAATGATGGCGAATGCGACTAAGGCAAGAGAAATTGCATCTAACACAGGCTTCGAAAATAGCGCCATTTCTGCCTGTTTGCGAATGTAGTGATGTACAAAACCGCTATGAGCGTGGTGGTGCACATACAGTTCATGTATTTGACGCCAGGATCGTGGCGGCGCACTGGCTGGTTTACCAACTCTACCGACTGGCTAGTCACTGGTCTGAGTGCACGAGTCGGAAGAAATTGTTAGTGTGAGCACACCAGTCGTTAAGTCAGGAATGCAACGAAACTGTCAAGTTGAGCAACTAGGACTGGCTAGTTGGTAGCCTGAGGCGGGCTTATGACATCTATTTCTGTTACACAGTACATTTTCAAGTTAAATGCCTTTCCAATGCAACCATGTGCAGTACAAGTGTTTATTCCACCCCTCGTTCCATCCATCATGACAAGCCGGCCACCATGACAGTACAAGACCACTTGCACTTCAGAAATAATACTTCACACAAAAATGGTTGTCAAGTAGTCAATTCAGTACAGTAAGAAATGTTCTTATGGAGCAAACATGACATTAGGATGTCCATCATGTACACAAACATGATATTAGGATGTCCATCATGTACACAAACATGACATTAGGATGTTCATCATGTACACAAACATGACATTAGGACGTCCATCATGTACACAAACACAGCAGCCAGCCAAACACACAAGTCACAAGTCCCCAGGATATTGTGATTATGTAAATATGGCGTGCAGTGTGAATCAAGAGTAAGACTCTAATGGGACTTGTATTGATCATGGCTGATCTATGGAGGATCCAAGACAGCTGGGCTGGCTGCAAACGGACATTCACAGCGCCGGTGTGAGATGAGATTCGGACGAGTCCAAATATCATAACGAAATATGAACCATCCTATGGAATTTATCCAAATTTCATACAAATCAAAATATCAGGGGGGTCCATCCATATTTCATGTAGGTCCAAATATCAGGGGGTCCATCTATATTTCATCAGACCAGGAATACCAAACATACTTCAGTGGCATTTTTACATTATGATGTTTTAACCTCTATGATGTTTTCACCGCTATGATGACTTGTGTATTTTTCATTTACCAATAAAATTTGCATGTAGTAGCAGGATTTTGGAAGCAAACAAACACATTATTATTTCCTTTTTCTTGTTTACTACACATACCATTCCTGACATGAACATAACTAACTGACAACAGTTAATTGTTGTAGCATTTCCCAGGGTCTAATTCACAAAGACACTGTCTAACTAATGAAGATCTATTGACAACAAATAGTCACAGAACTGAAAACAAAGTCAATCAACCGTGACAACCTTACCCATACTTCTCCCTCATTCAAGCTGACACTCTGTGCCTTTGTAGGCTGTCTAGTAATTCAACATCATTAGGTAAAAACTAGCCAAAACTCTTTTTATAACTGTAAGACCATAGGCACTGCTGTCTCTAGAACTGAACAACTTAAATGAATTAAATTAAATGAATGTTATAAACTCTGCATTAACTTCAATAGACAATATTCACAACACGTACGACACCTGTTGGCCAAGAATAAAACTACGGTTGCGGGTCGTGTTTTTGACATTATTGCGATATGTTTGTGACATCATTGCGATATGTTTGTGACATCATTGCAATATGTTTGTGACATCATTGCGATATGTTCGTGACAATGTTGCGATATGTTTGTGACATCATTGCAATATGTTTTTGACATCATTGCGATCTGTTTGTGACATCACTGCAATATGTTTGTGACATCATTACGATATGTTTGTGACATCATTGCAATGTGTTTGTGACATCGTTGCAATATGTTTGTGACATCACTGCGATGTTTGTGATGTCACTGCAACACCTGAAATAGGTAGATTTCGAAATTGGCCAAATATTCTTTTATTTTTAGATGGTGAATTTTTACTTCGGTAAATTCACATGTAGTCAGTTTTATTATCTGCCGTTATACAATGGACATTTTATGACACATACATCACCTGTTGGCTAAGAATTAAACCATGGTTGCCAGTCACAAAAAAATCTAGTGCAACTGTGTATGCATCGCAAATATTTATTACTGTTCTAGTTGTTAGGGTGGCAGGGGCCCATAATGCACAATTAGTGTTCTCTCAAACAATGTCCATGTCATGTCACCGCCCACTGCTGAGGTCAATCAGGAGACATGTGAACACCAACCACAATGGGGTAGTGGGTGGGTGAGAGACAGGAAACTCAGGCACCAAGGGCACCTCCTCTTGACAAGGCCCCACTTGACTCTATAAATCGTTTGCTTCAGCCGCCCCCTGTTTACACTGTGGTTTACCCACCTGTCCCTGTCAACAAGCCCCCTGCTTCAGTCTGTTAATAGCGGTCAACAGGTGGCCGGGTCATTGGTCACTAGTCCCCTGAAGAGGCGGTTTAACAGTTTCAGTGCCACCAAATTTTGCCTGACACTGAAAAGGTCAAGGAACTGTCAGAGGACAACTCTGTTGTATTCCGGACGGTCCATTTCACCTGCGGTGTCTTTACAATAGCCTCTGTCCATCTGAACCACAAATACTTGATCACTCCATACGCAAGCTGGCAAACTGTACACTGGTTAACTACCACATGTCTAAAGTAGGGGTAGCTAGTGCCGCTAACAAGTTGGGCTTCTACTGCCAATACCAGGTGATACAGCTGTTGGCTCAGCTGTCCGTATGACTGTTTGGAAGAAAACAGATTCAGCCTTACCCACGAACTGAGGGTATAGTCACACTATTAGTACTTTCCTATTAACAACCTACATTCAGTAGTGACCCAGGTGTGCTGTGTCATTTAACTCATGACAACGTGGAAAAGGCACTAAATAAATGAAAACGCAAAATCAGTGTTTCCGTTGGCAGAAAGGGTCCAACCCGATACGTACACTAGATGTCTATGCCCACTCTGCTGAGTTGACAGGACAGGTAACATCTATTAACATCCACTCCCTAATACCCCATGGCAATGACACCCCTCAGCTGTCAATGTTGACATATCAGACAGGGCTGTTACCCACAATGCAGTAGCACACCCCATCCTGCCCCACTAAGGCCCCAGAGGCATGCACTAAACATCAATCAAATCTTGTCTTCCCAACACATCAAAGAACCAGGGTCAACTCAATTATGTATGGGCAACTTGCACCCCCACATCACTCAATTACCCCCAACTGTCACATACTGCTGCCCCCCCCATAGGGTAAACAGTCCATGGCTCTGACTATGGATATCCACACTCTGTACCCCAAGCAGAACATTAACCCTACCTATATTGTAGATTGATTGGCCCAATAGCTCTCCTGTATCTTAATGGACATTTGGCAGGAACTAAGGCCAATCCATAAAGATAACAGTTTAGGTGTCATACTCAAAAGATTACCAAAATAACATCATCACATTGCCAAAATAACATTATCACATTGCCAAAATAACATTATCACATCAGCAAAATAACATTATCACATTGCCAAAATAACATTATCACATTACCAAAATAACATCATCACATTGCCAAAATAACATCATCACATTGCCAAAATAACATTATCACATCGCCAAAATAACATTATCACATTGCCAAAATAACATTACCCCACTACCAGAAAAATACAAAATATCTTTGACAAAATGTGGAGTTAGTTCAGTCGAACTACACACACAGCTTACTTAGCTGGTAAAGGGAGGCAGTAATCCTAACTTGAGATTGTAAACCTTAACTAGTCTCACTAGTAATGTGGTTCTCTAACTGTGGCCCGCATGTGGCCCAATTTGTATAGAGGTACGGCCCATTTCCCACTTCCTGTCAAGAAAAAATAGCTGCCCACAATTAATGCTTCTAGATATTGATCTAATATATGTGTGTGTACGATAAATTACAAAATATGTTAATAGCTTGCGAATGTTTTGGGTGCGGCCCACTTGACACATTCAGGGCCAAACATGCAGCCCGTACTCATAAATGGGCTAAGAACCACTGCAATAGTAAGTATCAAGGCAAGGTCAACATGAAGTGTTCTCTGTTGAGGAAATGTACTGCCCACTTAGTTCCTGGGCTGCCACAATTCCCACAGGAACGGGAAGCAGCATTCCTTCAGTGCAGGAAGAGAACCCACCTATCGAGGTGTGGATGGAAACCACACAAAAACTAATGGGGATAGATCACTATTTTAATTCATGGTTCACCGTACAGATAAATTATTTTTACACTGTACCATGCTTCGTTGAGTTCTAGATCCTGAAAAAAAAATTTTTTAACAGGGAAACTGGCATATTTGAGGATGTGCATACATCAATTTCTAGTAGCTGACTAGCATGTGCACATACACACAGCTGTAGGTCAAATTCAGGTGCAGATTTGATGCATCTCAAAGCTAATATTATTCAGTCATTTCGTGCATCACTTCCCACGGCCCAGCGTTTGTCCTGTGACTGGGCATGTAGTCTAGACCAGCAACAAGATGTTTCTGGTTGGAGACACTACTGCTCATATGTGCACAGGGAATTGTGGAACATAATGAATTCACACAAAGAGAGTTTAGCGGCAAATGTTTTTTTAAAAGTTTTTTGGACCTTGACAATCTGTGTGCTTGATGTGAATGCACCATAATTTATGTCTAGAAGAATTGGAGAATTGTACATTATCAAAATGTATTTCGAGGTATTATTAGTGATTGGTTTATTTAAATTTCCATTTGTTTTACTGATTCTAACAGCTATGTCCCCAATTAATTTATTTATTGTGATACCTATGAAATGAAACCGTTTACAAATTTAATGTTAATCCCATCTATTTGCACGACAGGAAATACAGTAAGAATGCTTGTATACCCATGACGCTTTGTGCAGAGCCGAATTGAGCCGAACCTCGAACAGAAGAACGGAGCATCTGTTCCACCAGCCAAAACATTAGTTGGATGAGTGAGGCCAGTAACTGGAGAAATGACCAGGTTTGAGCAAAGCTGACCAGAAAGAAGACTCCACCAGCGCCAAACAATGGCTAGGAAGCTGGACATGTCTGTTGACACTTGGGAGCAGTCAGTAATACCAATTGTCTGCCAAATGCAGCATACATGCAGCACTCCTACATAATGTATGCTCCCAGGGGCCAACTCAGGCCAGACATGCACAGTGGTCATTGTACTGGCTAACTGCCCACAGTCTAAGCTGGCCTCCTGGGTGAAGGCAGGTCAGAAGAACAAAGGACCTACATGAATCAACATGTAGTATTCTAGGAAATTATCTAGATGTTATTTCAACTTCAGTTCAATTCTAGGTGGTTTATTGTAGTAATCATGATACAGGAATACATAGACAAAAATAGAACACATTAATCCAATTAATATAATGAGGACGTATAGCCACACTAGGCTAGTTCTCTACAACACATGTATACTGCGTAGTCCTTTACTGAGAGGTAGATTTTGGTTGAAGGAGCTCTCTGGTGGCCAGTGAGTCATTTAGATGTCACGTGACATCACAAACCACATCACCATCCATCAGGCGGACATGACCCATGCTGCCAAGTTGGGCGTTCACACTACAGTTACTACACTAGGACCTTTATGCATCTTTATTTATGCACATATACAGCAGCATTTTTATAGGGTCATGTTTTATGTGGACATCATCAGTAGATTTAACAAGATTTAACAAGATTTGCCATCCAAGCCAAAGGCCCAGATGGCAAGTGGACAAGGAAGCCATTGGCTTATCGAGAGTCCAACAATGTTCATCTACTTATAGCCCGCCCTCCTGAGATATGTGTCAACCTTGTTTTTAAACATATTCACGCTGCTAGCAGTTACACAATCTGTAGACAATTTGTTCCATTCATTTATTGTCCTCTGTGAGAACGAGTGCTTCCTGATGTCCAATCTACATTGATCCTTTACTAATTTTACCTCATGTCCTCTAGTTCTGCTATCCTTCTTGAGTGAGAAAAACATATTTCTATCAATATTTTCATACCCATTCAATATCTTAAAAACTTCAATAGTACACAATGAATATGACCTCAGACTGTCCTGAGTATAACGATGGATAAACATGACAGGCCACTCCTTTCAAAGCGGTTCTTGGACCCAAAGTCCAGAATACCACTTGGTTACATGTAATATGTAATACTGTAACATGTCATACTGTAACGCGTAAACAACAAATCCATGTAATGTCCGTCATGTTGGAAAATACTGCAATGATGACATTTTCTTAAAACACAATTTATCTCACTTTAACACTTCTACGTTTCAACAACCATCGGCCGCGTCTTCAGGAAACCGAATAACTGAATTTCAGTTCTTCTTTTTCTGCTCACCAGGTGGTGGCACAAGCAGGCTGTCCCACACGTGGCTGACACCCCCTCGGTTCACAACATGTTGTCTTCCTTATCCATTTAACCATTATGTTGTTTCCTTAACCAATCACATTGGCTCCCTCCTAATCAAGCGAGAAAAATAGTTGCATTTTAATAAAAAATTATTCAACGAATATGCATGTAATTCTTTCTAGATACACGCAAGCAACCTAACCACCTACACAAGTCCAGGGTCCATAGTCTTGGCTGCCATCAACGGTCATTAACATAGTAGTAATGTTGACCGCACACATGACCTTTATGTGGGGGAGAAGAAATGTGGCTTATTGACATCTTGACCACTGGTACATAGTGGTCATTTAGGACAAGTACTACACAACAACTTGAAGGTCATCCTTGCACTATAAATGAAATATTACTAACATGCTGTCCACTACAACAAGCGTCAGGGGAACAACTACTACAGCAAGGTTCAACTGTGACCACACCGTTGGCGCTCGCTTCATTAAATCCTTGTATCAGATTGATTAAATCCAAATATTCTGGTTATTTTATCGAGGCGACACCATGCTGACCGTAGCAGGGATGGTTTGAGCCACATTTGTAATGCAACAGAACAATGGAAGCTGCCTCTCTGACCTTCCCAGATGTTAATTCCAGAGCGGAAATGAGGGTGCAGTAGTGTCCCCTGTCAAGGATTTTTAGCACTCTGATACAATATGAACAGGACACGTTTACAGACTATGACACTAGTACTGCACACAGTTTACATTTCTAGTTAATGGTTGCAAGCCTATACATGTGTCAAAGTTGGAAGGGTCAAGACAGACATACTCCAACTTGTTTTGACAAATAACAAGTATTAACAACAGAGATCATCTTCCATGCTGATTTTTTTATAACATAATTTTGTGACTTGACAAAAGTCCTACTGCAGGTGTTATGCACAGACACAAATCAATGAATATATTTTTCGTTTTATTAAAACCGGATTGAAATTTGGCATACAGTGTGGAATTAGTGCTACTCACGTTTAGCATTTCCTTCAATGTGAAAATCACTGGCAGACTTCATAAGTTACGACACAAACCTATGAACTGTGAATCTTCCACTGGAATGGAGTGTATAAAGTAATCTATGTGTCCAATTTTATTATTTTATCTGTTGGGAAGTAAATGTGGTCTATGGATGTCCAGGATACAGCGTGTGCCACAACAGGTGCAGTAACGTCATACAGAAAGTGTCAATATTGACGGTAAAGCAGATTTGCGATAAGATTAAAAGTTTCAGGTATGCAATGGGTCTATATGATCTAGAGGCGAGTGTGGATGCTGACAAAACCTGCCCCACTTCAATATCAAACAACAAATGTGAAATTTTCTAACTTTTAAGTTCTCTACAATCACAAGTAATGGCCCCAATGTATCCTAAAACCCTGATACCACGACTGTGCGATGTAATGGTTATATCTGATATGTCGTGATGTGGCAACTATTCTACAAACTGTGTCAGAAATCATGATAACAGATTGCTGACTGAAAGACGACAGCAGCATTTACACAGTCAACAGCAAAGTGCATGTTTTAGCTACAAGTGGATATGGGCGCTATAAAAGGCATCACTATTATTATTATAATAACATAAGTGTTAATTTTTAGGCCACTGCAATGCCCTTTACAGACGAATTTACCTATAAGCACCACTAATAAACATCCTCTGTCACCAACCGTGATAATTGACAGGACACTGCCACTCAGCTGTGCTTGCTAGAGAATTATCAACATCCCCACAAAGGAGCTTTATTTGATGGCAAGACACATCATGATAATCACTGGCACACAGACAATTTGCTCGTCATGGTTGCAACTCACGTACACATAATTAGATGCATGCCATACACGTAGGCAACTAGAAATAGGTTTTGTAAGATTCCTGCTAACCACAAGCCTAACTGCTGCTGTAATTCTGTCTTGCTGCAGATTTTTATACACACATTGAATGACAGACAATAGTAGCAATGACAGGTGATATTTTTTAGTTACTGTATCTGATCTAATAACCATACAGTACGTTTTACCAAAAAATCGGGCCATGAAAAAATGTCAAGGAACCTGTTCATGTAAGCGTACACAAAAATGTGTTTTTCTAGACAATAATATAATTGTTTTAGTAGTGTCATTTTGTGACTAGTGTAGAACAACTGAAGAGTGGTGCCAATGGTTTAACACCAGATGGCGACACTTCAATTGTTCCACACTAGTCAAGTTACAATTATGGATCCTGCTGATTAAAAAGGGGGTGTACAGTAATTAGAGCATGTAACGCTTAATAGGTAATACAGTACACACACATATATATATGTAGAATGTCATTCAAATGATGCGACAGCATAGATTGACAACAGAACTGGACAGATGTCGGGGGAGCATTAGCATACACCCCCTTAAAAAAGGGGGTGTATGCTAATTAGGTTATGTACGTTTAATAGGTCGAATATGGTAACTCTCAATGTTATTTACATTATCTGATGCAATGACCTTGCGTAGGAGTTCCCAGACTTTCTCAGCTCAACCACCCAAAAATGTTTTCCTTCTCACGCCCCTTTTATCCTTACACCAATAGGCACATACCTTTCTGGGCAAATGTGTAACCAAGGATAAAAAAGGACATACAATTTTTTTTATAATAATTCTTCTATTCTGCATTAAATGTAGCAAGTCAGGTAGACAAAATAGCATCTGTGACCCCCCCCCACTGTTTGATGATGAAGGACACTTTACATTGCCACAACCTATCCGCAAATTCAACCAGCTATAACGCATGACAGATTGAGCTTACTACTAATTGACTGCTGTCATGTGTGGCAAGATCTAAATTAAGAAAATAATGAAATCTACACCCTGGTGAGACTGCTGACTAACACCGCTGCTGGGACGTGATTCTAGTAAGATGAATGACGGGCACACCTGAAACCAGGTGTCACATCGCGCACCACAGCAAAAACTGGCTCATGTCCTGTACAAAAACGTGTCACATTTGCATGGAAAATGGACCAGGTTTTATAGAATCCTCCAACAATGGGGTGTTCCTTCCTTTCTACCACAAATGGTTTTTCCTGACCACTGTCTTAATCAAACGTTCTCTTTTTCATCCAGACACTGCCACCTTTAGGGGTCGTTCACAACTCTCTACACTTACCTATTCATAAAAAGCGTACTAATTCTCACGCCCTCCTCCCCCTCCAGGAATCAACACACGAATCAGCACAAATGTTGATAATTTTCAAATTTAAAACACTGACGTAACAATGTTACGACACAGTGCATGTATATAGGACATACCATAATAACCATCAGGATAAGTTTACAAACATCTATCTCCAATAATTATATTAACGCTTTGTGTTCTTCTAACAACTCATATTAGTCAATCTTCTCCTCGATGTAGTGAATTTCCAAGATATTGAATTTCATGGCGCCGCGCCATGGACGGTTGCACGATTTTAAACAACGGTTGTTCTGTAACAGCTCACCGTGTGGCGCTGCAATGGTTATATTTCGCATGCGAACGACATTAAAAAAATTAGTATGCAGGTCTTGTCAAACCCTCCACCCTTAGTACGCTTATTACAAACAGTTAAACGTCGACAATTGCGAACGGCCCCTTAGTGATGCAGTCCCAGCCTGCCAACAACTTTATGGTAGCTTAAACATGCTACTACTCTTGAAAACAGTTCATCCATATTTGTCCATGTCCTCCAAGATGAATGCAGCATCAGTAGTTACTGTGATGTAATAGGACTTAGTTACTATTGGGCCAGCTAATATCAGTACTTACTGTGATGTAACAGTGGATGCTATTGGACCAGCCGAAGAGGTCAACCAGACGATAGCAGGATGCCAACTTGCACCGTAACATCTTCTCGCCTTTGCAGTAGTTCATGGAGTCGACACCGCGGATGTCTGCGATTGGTATAACGGGACCCGCAGCTGTAAGACAAAGACACAAAGTAAGACTGGTGAACAGGCAGAGGCAGACTGGCAGGACAAACCTACATTAATTTTTTTTCATTTATTTTTTAAAAGGTTTTCCACAAGATTCAAACATAAACGAAGGAATTTTAATACATGTCCAAATGCAAAGCATTTTATATGTGGTGAATAGTTTTAATGTGGCGCTGGATGTAGAAAAAGTATTTGAAATGTTATTTTTGAAAGGTCACTGGAAGAAATGTGGCCACTTTTTGGCAATTGGTTGCGCCCTGGAAAATATTTCTGAACAGGGATTTGGTAAATATTTTAGGACTATGACACTTATTAAAATTTCTTGTGGATGACAGTCAACATATGCATGTATCAGTAACTAGGGTCTATTGTACATGAAGACATAATGTAGTAATTGTAGTTGAATGCCAATAACAGAAAATGACAGAATGTGAAATTTTTTCCAGCAGGTTGATGAAAGTTTATACTAACACAGTTAACAGAAGATTCAAAATACAAGTTAGCGAACGCATTAAAAACCGCTAAAATTGTTGCCAATGGCAACAGTCAGTGAAGTGATCCGTCCCCTGTTGTAAACTGTTGACCAGGCCAGTTATCTGTGGTCAACAAACAACCGTGTGGCCCCCAGCTACTTCTAAGTTCCCACAGTATCACTTGAACCTTATCACCCACCAGCGACACCACAGACACACCTGTAGTGTCATAGGCCTCGTTATCAGGACTTGCTCAATCTACCTGGAAGGCATATCAAGTCAGACGTCTACCTGTAATCTGTCTGTGTACCTGTAATCAGCTTGCCAGGCCACACAATGTCCATCCCAAAGTCATTCTTTCTAGTCGGTGATTTATACTCTTGAAATAGTTTTTGTCATTTTGTGGTTTTATTTATAACTTCTGTCGCTGCGTTATGTGCAGATGACATAAATGGGATCCCCAGACAGGCACACAGTGGCGACAATATCGCATCGTGTCAAGCAACTTTACATTCAGTAGTATGACAAGTCATAGTACTGAACACGTTCATGTTTACTCTTGTATTCAACCGTGTCTTCATGCGAGGAATTTGACAGAATTGTTTTTGCTGTGTCATGAACGCTTCAGGTGCAGTTCATGTTTTGTAGGGTGATTTAGTGATAGGGTCCACTACTTTTAGGGTACACAACAGGTTTCATATTTACCCGGTGTAGGATAATTTATTTCTCTTGGTATTGTCATCACATAGAAAGGACCTATGCTCTTTAGACTAGTATCAGCCATACACACCAGTTGCAACTTCCTTCCCACATTTCTCATGCAAAGTAAGTGGTACGTTATAACACCACTGTACCTAATTTTTTTTTATTTCTATTAATTTTTTACCACCAGCAGGGATCGAACCCACAACCGCCTTGATACGATACAACCACCCTAGCACCGAGTCACCATACCAGTTACTCCACGTTCATGGAAAAACGACAAAACAAATTGTATCCTCAACTATGAATCCACGTCATCTCTCAGTTTTGAACTATAAATAACACATCAGCGAGAGAGTGGAGCACACTGTTGAGACATAACCAATCATGCATCTACATGACCTGGTGGTGATGCAACATGACACAGTGGTGATGTAACACGACACTTACCTCGACTGAGCACGCTGGTCTGACTGAGTTTCGACGAGGGCAATATGAGTTCGCTGATCTGCTGTAGGGCGAACAGACTAGCAGGGTGTTGGCCAGAACGCAACGTTTCCGTGACGATCTGCTCAAGTTCATCGCGGAATGCCTTCGTCTTCATGACGAGCGAGACTCGCTTGCGCTCTTCCATCAGTCGTACATCCTCCTTGACCTCTGCCGGCCTCCGCAGTTGACGCACATATTCGGGGTCTTCTGGGTCTAAAAATAATAATATTGTGAAAACAATGGTGCTTAAATCTGGGTTCAGCTGCACATCAAAAGAGAAGGGTTTGACATTTTCGAAATTGATATACAATTCAAAAGTTGTCAACGGATCGATGGATACAATAAGGAAGCTAAGGCAGTTTACAAAACAATAAGTTGTCAACGGATCGATGGATACGATTGGGAGCTAAGGCAGTTTACAAAACAATAAGTTGTCAACGGATCGATGGATACGATAGGGAGCTAAGGCAGTTTACAAAACAATAAGTTGTCAACGGATCGATGGATACAACAGGGAGCTAAGGCAGTTTACAAAACAAAAAGTTGTCAACGGATCGATGGATACGATAGGGAGCTAAGGCAGTTTACAAAACAAAAAGTTGTCAACGGATCGACGGATACAATAGGGAGCTATGGCAGTTTACAAAACAATAAGTTGTCAACGGATCGATGGATACAACAGGGAGTTAAGGCAGTTTACAAAACAAAAAGTTGTCAACGGATCGATGGATAAGATAGGGAGCTAAGGCAGTTTACAAAACAATAAGTTATCAATGGATCGATGGATACAATAGGGAGCTATGGCAGTTTACAAAACAATAAGTTGTCAACGGATCGATGGATACAACAGAGAGTTATGGCAGTTCACAAAACAATAAGTGTTCAGATGATGGCGAAATTGTATTTCCTACTGACCTAACACTCATAGAGGGTGAATTCCAGAGTTGGTGCAGCAACCAAGAAAAACTGTATTTCCTACTGACCTAACACTCATAGAGGGTGAATTCCAGAGTTGGTGCAGCAACCAAGAAAAACTAGTTCACATATTTGTTTCAACCATGCAAAATAAAAATAGATCAGATAATCAAAGTTGCCTGGACAACACCCCATGTAAGATATTTACATCTTCCTCCATCCTCTTGCACCAAGGGCATTGTACAGGGCGGAAACCATCGCTCATCACCTTCCACTATGCTGGCCTACAGCAGCCATCTTGTCTAGTGTTTCAATGTTTACAACCTTTCCCACATGCTGGGTTTCCATGACAACCTTTTTATGGCTACTTCCCCTCCCCGTTTGTCTTTACAGGCTATAGCACACTATTTGAAATTTTCCCCTATTTGGTTTCACCTTTAACTGCTGAATGAAAATTTGGTGGACCGCACCAGATATCTGGCGCCACCCCCAAGAGCCAGGATAATTGAAACTACTTGTTCCAGTAACAGGCTTTCAGCGTTGACGCGGGGCCACGCACATGGAAGCAGCGAAATGTCAGAGGATGAACACTGTCAAATGGGTTTTCGATTCAATACCTACTCAAGCGCTATCTCCGCCTAGCAATGTTACCGAGATTAATTTGAAACCCGTTTTCAGATACACCGATGTAAGCAATTTTTCACAATAAATAATGGTTTATTCTCTTTCAAATGAGCCTGGAAAATGTCTATCTAGTAAGATGCAGCTGGCATAAATCTTCACAAGCTGCAAAGTAGAATAATTGATTTGCAGCTGTTATCCTGAAATAAATCTCCACTGGTTCTACTAGACTTAATTAAAGAGAACACAGCTTAAAGGCTAGACGGGACAACACACCCTGAATGACTTGGTGAGTGCCAATGATCTGACCCTAGTTAAAGTTAACAAAGTAGCGATACATCAGCCCCTGATGACATTCACAGGATAACGTGTGACAATAAAACCAACATAGTCACCATTGATATCAGTGTCAAGGATAATTAAGAAGAGGTGATATGTGGGCAGACACAGATATTTTCCTCTGGGGCACATAAACGGCAAACTTGATGCCTCTACTGATTAAAATGCGGTGCAACTATTTCGGGACAAAACCACGGGCGATTTGGTTACTGTTGGTGCCTTGACAGTAGGAAACATATTGAGTGGGCTTGTTGCAAAACGATCAATGTTATGGATGCAAACATTGCTATAAATTTGCCATGCTGTGCACATGCTGACAGACATGGCTGTTACCAGTATATTCCAGTAGCTGACTAGATGTTTTCCATAGGCATCCCACCCGATACAGAAATTTATACTTCCCAGCAACTTTTGTAATTTTACCCGTTCACATTAAAAACTGTCATATTGACCCAATAAATAAATGCAATAGAAGCAAGAATTTTGCAAATTCATCTCGTATCAATAATGGTCTCTAGTATATAATTTTTAATAAAGGCTACCATTTTGTTGTGTCAAGTGCTGCCCCCTAGCACATTCCCGCAGACTTCTTAGAAACAGTCTCTCCATGCCCTTGAGAAGGGGGTGTGGTAAGGGTCGTTACCTCCCATCTCACACCTGCTTTGGGGGCCAACCTCCCACCATGTACACATCCCACCTCACTTCCCACACACACCTATTTTTTAAGCCAACCTCCCACCCAATTTTTAGGACCAACCTCCCACATCCTGCCACACCCTCCCACACAGGGGAAGTGATGTGTCACTCAACTACAAGGAAACTGTGGACAAGGCCAACAAGGGTTAAATAGCACCTGAGAAAGTCAACACATACCTATACTGTCAATGTACCTGCCCCCATTGCTCGGGCCATTGACCTGGGGCGCTCCCGACATCCTTCTGTCCTGTTGCTCAACACCCTGCAACAACAACAACATTATGCATTATAACCTTGAAACAACAACATTGTACAATATACAACAGTTGGAAACAACAACAATCTGACCTTGAAACAACAACAATGCAGATTATACAGTGAAAACAACAAAACTCAGTACAATTAAGTACAGCAATCAGGCTACAAACTCTGTTGATTTTTATCTGTTCTGAAAATCTAAAAACAGCTGAATCTGATGCTCCTTGTCTTCAAAGGACACTTCAGCATCCAAGTTAGTGTCCCTACATGAAAGTTATCCACACATCAGAGGAAGTTTTACACTGAAATACTACAGTTTGTGCATCATGAGCTGTCCACACAAAAGAAGTGTCCAATGGTCAGAGTGTCCAAGAGAGCGACCAGCCGTTATACAGAGACAACATGGCTACTACGTACAGCAGAAATGGCCAGTCTTGGTAACCTAATCAAAACAATTTTCCGCAACTGTCAGATTACCTAATCTGGTATTAAAGAATAAAATACAGCCTTGCTCAGGGGCATGTTGGCAGATAAGGTTGTTTCCCAAGATATGATGTGGTAGACTTGAAGTGAAACTCGGCTCACAAGTGTCACTGATAATCATGTGATTTACGAATTGGTACCATTTGGCTACACCAGTCTAGCAGATTTCTTGTCCAGAAAGGAGGTCTGATGGAAATGATGTACTACAGTACAAGTCTGGATGAGCTGTCACAATATTAGTTCTGCCTTCAGCAAATGGACTGTTAAATTATTGATTCCACCTTGAACTTTCCCTCATTTTGAGTGCATAGATTGTTAGATTATCGATTCCATTTTTAATGGATGTTCATTCTATTTGCACACACAGACTGCTTGACTAGTGCTGGTTTGTATACCGTACACTAAAGTCTAAATGGCACAACATTTAAGGTTCACAGTCTGGTCGTTTTTTATTGTAAAATCATGCTATATGGCATTAACTATATCCACTCTAACATCAGTGGCCATTATCTGTTTAATTTGAATGTTTTGCCCGAATATTATGTTTACACTGCGTGCTGAGTGACAAGGTAGATATTCATACATACAATGGTTGGTCAAATTATATTAAAAATTGTGGTTTAAAACATATTTGGGCGGTCGAGATTTCAGAATAGAAATATAGTTTCTATACTATAAAGTAGTTTGCATCTGTCAGTCTGTTGGTCTGTCTGTCTGACTGACTGTCTGTGTCTGTCCCCTTATATGTGTCCGTCAGTTTCGCACACAAGTATGGAGCTGAAATTTGGTGGGCAGTGTCCGTGGGCATGGGGTTCATTAATTTAATTAATTGTTCTAATTACTCAACTCCATGTATACTTTAGTTGTATTGCCCTTAATTTTATTTATTATTTTAATTATTTAATTCCATGTACACGTTTTAGTTGTATTGCCCTTAATTTAATTGTATTTATTATTTTAACTATTTACTCAATGTATACATTTAGTTGTATTGCCTTTAATTTTACTTATTATTTCAGCTATTTAATTCCATTGTAGCATATTACTGTGTTATATATATATATATATATGCACACCGTATTTTATTATATTATTATCATACAAAATCCCTATCCCTACGGGTGGGAATATTACAAAGGAACCTATGTGGACATTTGACAAAGATTACTAGCAAAGTAGTTACACCCTGGTTATCTCAGCCACCAAGTTAATGACAGGAATGAATCTGATACACAGAGTCTCCCAGACACATTGGAAGCTGTGTTATTGGTCCAGTATGTAGTTGATGCTACAGATAAGACCTGGCTGCTGTAATTACTCAAGGGGCTGGCTCTCTTATGCTTGGTGCTCCATTGGTATTTTAATCATGTGTTGGTGATTCCCAGGGAAATCCATCTGTAACTAATTGGGTGAACACTTTGGGATGCACTGGCATGGTGGTACAGCACTGGCATGGTGGTACAGCACTGGCATGGTGGTACAGCACTGGCATGGTGGTACAGCACTGGCATGGTGGTACAGCACTGGACTTGTAAAACAACAAAGCTTTGATCCTCCTCCTGCTCTTTAAGTACAGCCTTTGTTCAGTGACTTCTCCGGTTCACTCAGCTGTGTAAGCGTACCTGGCAATAAACAGGGATGGAACTGTTTTGTGCAGTAATTGCAACATGGTTGAATACTCCCATAGAAGTGAAACTGGAGTTGAAATTAAGAGAAGTGTTATATCAGTCCTAAGGACCGGAAGTCGCACTATGCATTAGCAATACATCTTACACTTAAACTTTGGTGCCAATGTGAGAGATACCCAGGTTATTTTATGACGGTCACTTTCAGTAGGAGGTTAACATCTGCATGGCTGACAAATTAATCATATCAGCTTCTTCAGATTTGAAGTGTTATTGAATAAACCTGTAGTGACACCATCCCCTGTTTAAAACCTCGCAATGCTGGGGCCAAATATATTATAATATTGCACTGGGGTCCACAGTGTCTCCCAAAATGTCCACATTCTAGCTGAGGTCCCCAAGCTTTGTGTTTCACACATGATGTGCAATTTAACTGTGCGCATGTTTTCCAAAGAACCCTTGGAACAACACTATACTAAACACCACGAGTGTGAGAACAAAGAGACTGCAACTCACAAACAAACTCACAATACAAGCTGATCTGAGTAGCATCATCTAGTAAACAAACTACTCATCCAAACAGTGGTTGTTTTCTGTCAACGTCATGCATGCACACATACGCACACACAGCTGCAGACCTGCACAGCACGCATTAACACAATTCACTGACATGAGTCTGGCATATAGAGTAAGCATTCATTCATGTGAGTCATGGATGTTTTTATAGCTATTACATGGGCACTGCACCCTCCCACAACTCACTACTTAGCAAGCCAAGCTATCAGACTGCTCTATGGCTATAACACAGCTTCCTTCAAGACTAGTTTTATAGCACAGCATGGTAACATAAAAATCAGGCACAACTCAAAATGCTTGTATCACCAATGGCTTTCTTCTCCACTTGGTATCTGGGATCTTGCTTTAGATGGCCTCCATGTGTGTTAAATCTTGTACTAGTTCAATCATGCTCAAATCTAGATTAACACAATCAATGCAGGAAACCAACAACTGAGAGGGGAGGCACCGATTAATCATTTTCATAGATAATCATATATATATATATGTGTGTGTGTGTGTGCGTGCGTGCGTGCGTGTGTGTGTGTGCGTGTGTGTTACGCTATATCTTTTTATTATTAACTTTGATATGCACAATTCTGTGTTGGTTGGCATGGTTACAAATGTCATAGTAAGTTGCAATTTTATAAATATTTTGTTCACGCGAGTTTTACAAATACCAGGGTTTAATACAACAGCCAAAGTTGCACTGAGTATTAAGAAGAGCTGTTCAGAGTGCATCACCATGGAGACACTCTTGTCATGGTTGTAATAAGTGTTCATCTGGACATCAGACAACATCACTGCCAGATGAGAGTCATCAAATAAACGCCTTCACAGTTTATCCACCAAAGTGCTGTTGGTGCAGCCATGAGTCAGTGCTACTTGAGTTTACTCATGCCAGATGGGCGACAGATGATGCCCAATGAAACCAGCACATTCCTACCAGCACAAGCTGAATATTGAACAGAATCAATCTCCCAGGATCACAGTGATAAGAATACAGGACACAACATAGAATGCGTTGCATCGAGCACATACTGCAGTACTCCAAACAATGGGATAGCAAAAGCACAACGGTTTGTTCCCAAAAAACATACATTGGGTGTTAGGCTTTTTAGACCCCCACCACCCCAGAAAATCATTTTTGAAGCCCTCATTTGGTATTACTTCAAAGACAAAAAAAACGTTTTGCAGCACCATCTTCAAATGCGCATACTGATGAGAAACCAGGAATTTTTTACGATGCCTAAAGAAAAGGTCTTATCTTGCCCTCGAGGACAAATCTAAGCACTTTACTCTTTGCCACTTCATAAGGACTTATTCTTGAACTTCATTACTACAAATCCTTGTGTTGAATCTTCTATTGGTGTTATCATAACAATTATTTATGTTGTAAATCAACTAAAATATTCTACATTAGATTGGCTGTTTTAATTACATAGTCCCAAATCATTCACATTAATGAGGTTTCCATATTATAGTTTAATGCCATCGAACCAACTTGAAATGTGTGCATACTGGGGAAGTTACAAGTGAATAAAACTGTTGGGCCACAGACAAATTAAGCCATCTCAAAGTTTATATTGTTGTCCCAAAAATGTGGAAAGAAGCAAGGAGACTGATAGCAATTTTTAAATACTACCACATTCCCATGCAAGACTTACAGATATATAAATTTGTAAAGGTGGCCATACGTGTGTGGGGTAGACTCAAACATTGACCGACGAGAGAAAACATGTACTTAGCTACTTGAGAAAGTACTGCACTATTTATCTAGACACTGGTTAGACTACTTGGTGAATTAAGTGATCGGTTAAACAGTGTCAGTAGTTATAACAAACACTAGGTATATAGTAAGCACACAACCTGGTGAATCTCTAGCTTGGGGGCATATCCTACTAAACAAGCCAGACATCACCCAACCCATACAGCTATATTATGGGCTAGAAAATGGGTCAAGTCCTATTTTTTAGCATGTCACTTTTCTACCCTAATAACACACACAGACAGCTCAAGGGGGCCTTCTCCAAAGTTCGGAATCTTGCACCACAAGTACTGTATACATGGCCCCAGATGGCATGAATGGATATAATTTTACACCAGGCATACATTGCTACTGTTGTTTCGAGTTATATGTTTATTTGATGTAAAATGGATCAGTCGTGAAATGTGGGACTCGCAACAAAAGTCTAGCATTAGGCTTATAATATTAATGCAGACCACAGCATTTCAAGCCCAAAATCTATGATTGAGCCCCACCTCAAAGTCAGGTATTTCTATTTCAGTTATCTGAGTCACTCACCGGGAAAACCTAGAAACTGTGGTCTGTGTACCGGAAGCTGCAAGATATGACCACTTAGCTACTAAAACTGGCCAATTAGCTATTAAAATGATCACAACTAGCAACAAGACACACAACACACTTCATTCAGAAACACCCCAATTAAGTCATATTAGATGGATACCACTTTCTCAATTCACAAAACTCAAACATTCCTACCTCAACTGATATTCAGAAAGGAAACAGCCCACCCAATTGAGGTCACGCCAACCATCCTTCCCTTCCCAGCTGGCCCCGGGAAAATGGAGGGTTCTGGGTGTAAATCCCACCACAGCAGGCTTGGGGAAGGTGACCTCTCATGGGCTTGTAATAACACACATAATCCACACAAAAGAGATAACATAATCACATTAGCAGCTGCAGCTAGACTGGCCCACAATGAACAAACACACATGTATCTAATCAAATGTCCTTTCCTGCAACTACAACACACTGGGTTCTACAGTAACATTATCTACCAACAAACTGGGGTCTACAACCTGCGGCCCATGGGCCAACTGCCTGGGTAGCTATATTGTGCATAATGCGGCTAGCACCTGCGCCTGTGATATCTATAAAATAAATAAATATTGCATCCCACCTAGACTTTCGTAGACAGATAACATACTGCAACTGGGGTATATTATTTCCACATGATAAACATAATAATTTATCAAATTTGTTTTTTCACTTTCTTTAAAGTTTAATGAATTCACTTTTGCATATATGCAGACATGAATGTGCTACCTTGTGTTTGAGTGATGATGTGTTGTTCTGAATAACATTCATCGCCTGCCCGCTAAATGGCGAACGGAGTGTGCACTGTTGGAAAAGGTTCAAGACTATGCAGGAGCTAGGCGAAGCTCTTCAGGGCCTACTGCATCATCAAACAGGAACGCCTGTGTGGCTATGAAAATGCAGAACGTAATAGGCATCGCCATGAAGACCATGAACTGTGTTTGCGCTCGCTGTCTGAAGTACTGGCAGTTCCAGCACCTTCTGGCCGAGATAACTACGCAATATGAAGAACTCCTGCACTACACCGAAGTGCGCTGATGGCGTACTGAGGCTCGCAGGAACAAGTCTGATATGACACTTGATGGCGCAGTAACAGCACCAGGCATCAGTGTCATGCCAGTAACACGTAACCTGAATGTGTTTTTGAATAGTCCAACTGTTGTTCAAAATCAGACGTTGATGTTTGATGATAACAATAACTCATATTCATGGACGTACTATTTACAACAGTAGTCAATACAACTGCTAGACACAAGGTATATACTAATTGTATTGTGCCAGTTAACACGAGTATAATGCATGCATGCATGCCCCACTAACCTATTCAAAGTCACTTATTTGGACTTCCATTCAAAAAGGTTGCGGACCCCTGGTCTAGTAACATTATCTACAACAATCTGGTGTCTAGTAACATTATCTACAACAAACTGGGGTCTGTGACTACAGCCATGAGGCTGCACAGTGAAGGGGTAAGAAACAGTAATTCTTCCGCCTGCAGATCACACGAATGTACTTATCGGATTCAAACTATTAAGCGTACGTGCCCTTATTAGCCCTTATTAGCATACACCCCCCCTTTTTTTACTCAGCAGTACCCATAATTATTGCAATTTGACTAGTGCGGAACAACTGAAGTGTCGCCATCTGGTGTTAAACAGTTGGCACCACTTTTTAGTTGTTCTACACTAACCACAAAATTACACTAGTGTTAAACAGTTACTTTATTGTGTACAGAATTTTTTTTGGATGTATGCTTATAACTTATAACTATAAGAACAGATTCCCAGGGCCCAATTTTCAAGCAAACTGTACTCATTAGGTCGAATGCGGTACTTAATTATGCTCTTTGCATACAAGTTGGTGCAAGTTAGTCGATTTTAGTGATTCTGTATTCAGCCAGCAAGGTTTGAACGTTTGAAACATCGACCTTTGGCAGCTAGATGTTGCCACAGAAAGCGGATTTGAAGCCACATCTATAGGTATTTTGGTGGTGACATTCACCAAATACCAGAAGACATTAATATTTTACCACCAATTTTGAGGGTGTGTTTGCGAGGTGATTAACTGAGCTGCAGTTATGTGATTTTGACTACACTTCTCCAGCACGTTGGCCACACAGTGCCAGCGGATGTCATGAAGTTTTAGAATCTGTGATGGTCACATTTTCTTACAATTATGCAAAACATTAACATGGCCACCATTGGGAAAACCAACTATTGTATATGCCATAAAGCAGGGCTCACCAGAGTGTGGAATGCCAAGCTGGCAGGCTGTTGTTGGCCTTTTAGACCCTGATATTGGTGTCAGCCTGCCAGCCAATAGATAGGGCATTTAGGGTGGCATGTCAAGCGCCAACATCACAGACTGGGGTCGATGCTAATGTAAATTGTTCTAGTCCGCCACAGCCCACCATTCTTCACAGTTAGAGATGGCATAGTGTATTCAGGGAGGGAATAGTCCTGTTTAGTCCTACACAACCTGTGTAGTCTAGTCAGCAGTCCTGTTTTGTCCTAGTCAGATGTCGTACCCAGTACTTGGTGCAGGATATGAGAGGACACAAACTGCCAAACACAAGGCAAAAATCTCAGGAAGGAAAACCTTACCAGCTGCTTATGTGACGAATGTTAGTGTACCAATTTACCCCAGTGGGCCCTAAGAACCACTACTAGAATGCAACTGCATGAGTGCGAGTGATACTTAGAAGTAGACAAACTGACCGCTGTGGTTAGGAGACTGTTTTGCCTACATTAAAGGGGCTCCAATAATTATTACTCTCCAGATAAAACATAATGATGTCCTGACGGGAAATTGTTCAAAGTATTTTTTGGCTGTACAAAATGATCTGATTGCAGGGTGGAAAGTCAGGCAAGCACCCTGGGTTATCCAGCACCCCCTATGTACTCCCTAAACCCTGTGCTACCTGGTATCCAGGAAAGTAAACTCCCCCCAATCCTGTGGCTGGAGGTTCTAATAACAAGGAAATCAGGCATGAATCCAGGCCACAGTTACAAGTCTAAGCCAGAACACCAAACATCATCACCCTCACGGTTCATTCCCTGTTCCGACCTGCTTAAACCTGACAAGGTCAACACCCCTGTGACAACAGACAACCGTTACCCTAGTCTGATTAACCTGCCTCTTCAGACGCCAACCAAGATGGGGACGGTGACCTGATCCAGAAAATCAACCATGGATGCTGATCTCGCAACTAAAATTTAACACATTCAACTGCAGCCCCAAATTATTTAACATAATCTGCAAACTTCCTTTGAAGGTTTAACCTATGAACTCATCTGCAGTGTCCAAGAATCAACTGGCATGTCCAGCTGTCCAGTTTCATCACTAGTTACTCACAGGATGACCTAGCCCACAAAGGTCAACTCCCAGTCCTTGCTATTAGCATAGCTGGTCAGAGACAGTGTCAGTGATAGATGATCCAGGCTAAATGTGACCTACATATGATCACATTAGTGTAGACCAGCACTACAAATTGGTGAAAAACACTTCAAATCTAGTTCAACATTATAGCTATTAAGCTTCCTGTGTGACCATAGAAACATCTGGTATAAGAATATGCAATCATACAAAGCTTAAATGTAAATAAAATGCATAACGAATAAAAAAAAAATGTAAAAGGAAAACATGTTCATGTTTGAATATCAATCAAATAGTAGACAGAATTTAAATAGAATGTACCTGTCACATTCATCTCTGAATAGCAGACATACATTAGACAGGATGCATCGATACTGCAACTAAAAATATCACGCCTATGTTCATGCTAATCATTCACCAATGGCTAAAAAATAAAAAAATTTGCTAAATAAAATGGTAGACATATTGTCAATTTGGCTATAAAAAAGCCAAAATCATGTTAGCCAAAAGCAGTGTCCGTACACGTAGTGATATCAAATTCAAGTTCATTTCAATACTTCTAAAGATACTGAAAAGAAAAACCGAGGCACAATTTCATAGTTTATTATGGTATCCAATCGTTTCAAACAACTGATAGTCTGATATCTGACAGAAAAATCAGAGATTTCCCAAAGAATGATGATATCAGTTTCAAACAACCGATAGTCTGATATCTGACAGAAAAATTTGAGATTTCCCAAAGAATGATGATATCAGTATCACTGTTCTGGCATAACCAATTTTTTATGTTATTTCACTCAACACAGCCAGCAACAGCACAACTGCACAACACAACTACCAAAGTAATTATGCATGAATAAATGTGAAATGATCCCAGGATGGAAGACAAGTAAATTTATGGTGCCACTCAATAATCAGCAGACAAGATCACCTGACGGGAGAGACAGGTAGCCCAGATGCCAGACGGCCAGACAGTTATCATGGCAACCGCCAGCGTGCACACTCATCCGAAGCAGTAAGCCAGAAAACAGCACAAGAACTGGTGTGATTATTAATGGAAATCAATATTTACAAGCGGTACCTCTGTGCAGTGTATTTACACACGAACTCAGACAGACACACAATGGCTATTGCTTACACTAGAACCACGACACAATAGATTCATTGTCCCAAATCTACACGAGATGTGTCGCAACACGGTAGCACTGGTGACTTGATTAAGGGGTTTTGTAAACATTTAAAAATCCAAAAACTGGATAGGATTGACCCATGCACCTATCCAAAAAATGGAGGAAATGTACATGCAAACACTGCCTATGCATTGAATGGAAAACTTATCGATTATTGCAAAGTTTCAACCGGGCGGAGAAATTCTAAAAATATGCCTTTCCAATTTTGTTGTGATAATCCATGTGGACCCATGCATCCACACCCATTTTATTTTGTTTTCAAAGGCTCTATGTGGGCAGGCTGTTGCTCAAATGTAATTCTTAGATACTGCATACCAGGAAATGGAGGAAGAACAGTAGGCTTGACCGGAGGAAAGGTGCAGCAGCTGGCATGGGTCTGTGTATAACCTGGAGATGGTTTACGTGGGCCTCTTGCCAGACTGGTTACGAAGGCAACACTAGACATCCTGGTGAAGTTCACTTTTGGGAGGTTAAAATGTTGCACCGGTTAAAAAATACAGAATCTAATACATTGCAGTGGATTTTTGCAGTTTCAGGCGATATGATTTTTCATTCAATTCTTTTACCTACAAAATGTAAATTTTCCACATTGGTCAGTAAAACAATCAGCTAGAAACCACAGCTATGTTACATTTTACAAGCGTGATTATTAGTCAAAACAATAATAACAACGAACTACAAATACAACTAAAACTAGGAGTAACAGTAAATGATTACGACACCGCAACACATGCTGCTTGACAGCAAATTTGACACAAGCATCGTGACTGCATGACACTGGTAAAATACAATAAGTTAGAAACCAGATATATGCATGATTGTTACTGAAAAAAAGCACCGAAAATTAACTAAAAATTAACCACAATAAATATAGGAACAACAGGAAATGAAAGCACAGCAATAGATACTGTTTGCTGGCACATTTGACACCAGCCACTTGACTGCAAGATACTTGTAAAATGCCAACCAGCCTGTAGTCATGAACAGGTACATCAAGATGCAGCCGGTGAGGCAATCAAGGCCTCACCTGACCCAATGTAAATTACCCAGTAAGAGGAGGTATTCCAGCCTGTCACACCACAGCGCATAACTAGTGTCAGTGACAACCAACAGCTGCTGTAAACAACTAAATTTACTGCTCCAGCACCCTTCACTGTGGAGCTGCTTACCCTCAAACATTCCTCTTGTGGCGCTGAGGCATAAACAACACTCTGCCTGTCAGCCCCACATTACCCTCTTTAACTACTGGGACATGGGAATGCACAAACCCAGAGAAAGTGAAACAATAATTATCATCACTCAACCTGTGCAATATACAGGGATGAAATTTAATAGAAGTCTGACGGCCCAAAGATTCACTGCTGGAGAACAGTCCCAAATTTGGTGGTTCCATGGCTCCTAAAAGTTGGAAGAATTTTGCAGCACAATCATTACAACATAAACTTTTTTTAATAATGTAGTTTTAAAAAAATACTCCCTCGTTATCTTATAATTGGGTTGAATTAATATATTCAAGCACTGAAGCATCACTCCAGTCGAATATGTACTTGATCGAGAACGTTTCAAATTTCTTGTGTGGGATTCATACAGGATACATTATATACATTACACGTTAGCAGATACTACAATGCAACAAGAATTTTCTCAGATTAAACCTGATATGGAGTTATTTTTAACAAGTCCATATAAAATAAACCAATGTTACTCACAGGCCGCCACGGTCTAGCACACAATGGAAGCCAAAAGAATGATCTAGACAAAAACAGTTCTTGTGCTACAAATGGCGAGAACAAGAGAATGTGTAAGAGATAGCCGCTGAATGCACAATGGAGGGACAAGCAGATACCTGTCACGTGTGGAGATAGTCCAAGATACCTGTCACATGGGGCAGCGCAACAACTAAATCAGTCATTGTCTCGTCTGTAATCTGAACCAAGGTCACAATCTTTTTTTAGATGCAACACGGTTGTCATTGTGGCTTCTTAGGAGCGGTCATGTGTAACACTTGGGAATATCTACCTGTGTCGTTTTAGGAGAAACCATGTAAAATACTATAGATATATCTACCTGTGCTGAAAGATGATAGTACATGTACAACACTATCATGTCAAAGATAACTAACATTCACTATGAAATTTTTTTTAAATACATCTTTACGGTCATTGCATTGGCATCTCATCCCCAATCAACTTCACCAACACTAGTTTCACCAGTGTACTATTTCATTCACTTCGGAGTGCTAGTACTTACTGCAATGAATTGAGCTCTACCTGAGTAGTGATAGATTTATATAAAGCCGCATTAGCCGTAGGTCATATCAGGCTATTTACGGGCAGTGCCTGGCCAATAACTTGCAATCAGTGTCATCTGGAAATCAATTACTGTACTGTCAAATGTCTTTCAGGTCCCTGATGACACTTACTATAGGCTACAGAACTGCACCAACACACTTTCTTGAAGCAGGCATCTTCTTGCACTCCTACGCCATTCAGTAATCACATTGGCACAGTACTTACTGAACTACCAAGCATTTCTCCTACTACACAACATTCTGCACAAGCTAACTCTACGCGTTAGTCACCTCTACAACAGGTGCTCAAATTATGGCAGGAACTAGGCTGGAAATAGGTGCAACTGTTTAGCAACGGCTGAACCGATCCAATGCCACGACCCACGCACTTCTGTGGTGTAGGAAGGCTTGACCCTGATGAGTGGCGACTCCTTTTGCACTTAGAACCACTCACAGGGTTGGTGTGACAGGAAGGATTCAACCAACATATTATTGATCATACAACCAGGCCAAGATCGTCCACAAAAATTCACCTAATCCGTGCCAATTTTTTAACAGCTTCAATTTTCATGCAGATTTGCTATCAATGTGGATACAGGCCAACCAAGAGTCAAATATTAATCAGGCTAGCATGCATAAATTTTCATGAGAAATTAGTGGGAGTCCGTCTGACTCCAACTCTGCTCTTATTTGGGATTCCGCAGACACATTTGGGAGTCTGTGCTTTTTCAACAAATATTATGTATGGAGCTCAATTGGGGTGGAACAGACCCAGGGCACATGGCTGGCAATTTAATAAATTTTTGTTTGTTTTTTGACCAAACAGAAATGAGCGCCTGTTTTACCCATGACGGCCTTGACCATGTCAGATCAGAGAGCAGCAAAGTTGCGAATGTTGAATGACCATTTAAACTGGCATAACACTGGATTCATCACCTTCTAAAATATGGAGTGCTATCAAGGGTTGTTTAAGGAGCCGGTCCAGAGGATGAAACAAGGAGTATTGGATTAACAAATTCTAGTCAACCAAGAAATCAAATATTATTCACGTTAGTCAACCAACATGTAGACATCTTTTTTTATCACGTACCTGTCAGAAATTGAGTCCACAATCAATATTCTCATGCAGGCGTTAACAAACCTGCTTCAACATGCCCTAGGTTCAACTGGGAAGGGAGGAGGAACCCTATGACTCATACAGTGGTGGGATGCGGACACACCCTCCAAGCTGCGTTAGCAGGGAAGGACGCCTACAATCAATCCTACAGCCAGAACCTAGGCAGTGAGCTTCCACTGCACATGTTGCATAGCAAGTGCAACTGACAGACACCAATAATGTTGCTACAGATGCCATGCCAAAGCAATCATTGCGTAGCTGACACTGACAGCACTCCCTCTATGCTGACGGAGACTGTGTACACAGTGATCCTATCAACCACTGCCCCCACAGATCTCAACGAACCACACATAGCACGTAACATGACATTCACATCTGCACTGCCGGTGACAATCAGTGTGTTGTCTGCAGTAACCATTGCCAGCAAAAAAGAAAGAAAACACGCCCGACCATAAAACGTGACACATTTATCGTCACTACATGTGAAAACCAAACAGATTACTAAACTGTCATTATATCCCCTTATTTTGTTAATAGATGTAAACCCACTTACATACACACAGTTGATCTGAAATGGATTGCATTTGCAATAATGTACAACAGACTACTAACACGCATATAAATCATCAAATAAACCCACTTTATCCAAGGTAGGCATTTACGTTTCCCCAGAAAGTTAAAATTGACACAGTCAGTAGTTAACAAGTTGCGAAAATGTTATACTTTCATCGTTTTCAATGCAACATATATCCCAAAACAAGGCATTGCATGTACCATACCGGATAACAGTCACCAGATCTGCATTCAAGCGAACAGACAGTGTCAATGGGTCGTAGATGTTTGGATGCTATCGACCATGCATTAACTGTACAACTTTGAAAAACACAAGACTTCTCTGCACTATGCAATCCGAATGCAACAAATTCTAGCAAAACAGCAGATTTAATTGTTTAATAGCTGTATTTACTAGCATAGGACATGACCACTGATAGTGTGATACATTCCTTCAGGAAGCCTGTTGTTTACCAGACCACGAGTGATGTCCTGGACAGCCTGGTCCTGGACAGACAGAACCCAGGTCTATCATGTATCACTCATTCTCAGACATGTCAGTAGAGATTCCTTCACAGACACTACTTTAGTGGGCCCTTGTTCTGATAATGATTTTGCAACTTTTGTGCATCCCTGTTCACGATTATGCTTAATGATTATGTTTTGTTTTGCCTCTGAGCTCAAATTCCTGAAGATATAGGCACCATAGAAGTGTATTATTATTACTATTACACAGGTCTTACAGTAGGTATTCAAGGTAATTAGTCAAAGAAATAAATCTCAATTTTCAATATCAGAGTTTAGGCATCTTAAACTTACTTTTTTCATAGTGCATCAGGCGTATAACTATAAGTTTGAGCACAGAATCGTAGTGCCTACTCATGCCAACTGCTTCCCATACCTGATGCACCATATAACTATATTCATATAATAGCAGAGCAATTCCAATTCAAGAACATGTAAACCTCTGGTAATTTCTACGATATATATATGTTCTTTCTCGTCCTCATTCATTGCATACATATACTAAAATGAAGTTTGCGAATCCAAAATAAAGGATGCCACTTTACTTTACACTGATCCCATAACCTTACTGCAAAGTTATATTGTGTAGTAATAGGAACGAGCTTTAACAATTTTAGCTAGCTTTGAAACTAATACAGGCCAGGTCAAAAACTGTGATAATGATACGTAGGTGACACGCAAATACAGAACGCTTAATTTGTAGCCGACTTGAATGCAACAGTCTCCACCACAACGATCTATTCAAGCACTGCTCCACACCAGTGTTTAACCATGAGTCAAACGCAATGCGTGCCATCTCCACTAGACCAACCAGGCAGACATTTGTGCAATGAATGGATCTACTGTCAATGCAAAACCAAATGAGACAGCTGACCATAGAAAACTGCAGAGCATAACAACAGCACAATTAGGTCACAACCCTGTAAACAGGTGTGAACAAGTAATTGTATGGTAAAATGTGAACCCTAAAACAAACTTGGTTGCACCGTGCAAGATAGGAATATTATGTTGACGTTTAGCATTAAAATTGTTAGATTTTTTTTCAAAAATGAACGTAGCATCGATCAAGAAATAAAGAACGTAGCCACGACGCAGGTGTGTTGAATACAGACCAGTGCCTGGCAGTGGCAGCCAGTGACAAGTCTGTATTCATGAGTGCTGCAACGCAGTGGTGACATTAGAAAACCATGCAGGATTGATGTGCATCCTATTACATACTCCTTTACTGGGGAATCTCTCAGCATTGTGGGTGCAGCACACTATATCAAAGCACCCAGACTGCTCTAGTTCGATTAATCTAGATGTTTTTATTATATGTCCTACTGTCATGTAATACAGCTGTCCTAAGCAAGAATTTGCTTAATTAT
Source organism: Lamellibrachia luymesi (assembly GCA_009193005.1). Classification (NCBI taxonomy): domain Eukaryota; kingdom Metazoa; phylum Annelida; class Polychaeta; order Sabellida; family Siboglinidae; genus Lamellibrachia; species Lamellibrachia luymesi. The sequence goes on along the minus strand of SDWI01000598.1, from coordinate 245,958 downwards.
GAATGGAGTGGTAATCTATTACAATTATAAATGGGGTGGTAACATATCACAATGCAAGTTGTAATAATATTTAAATCATACCTGGGATTACCTACACCATCTCTGTAATAGATTTTTTTTATCTATCTGCATACTGAGATACAGACAGGGTTGTTTGATTTAAATCATCTGATTTAAATCATTGATTTAAATTGCTCCAAAAAAATCATTGATTTTTTTTGACTTCCGGTTTTTTTATTCGCTGATTTATATGAATTTAACACAAATAATTGTTTACAAGCATCGAGATCAACAAAGTTTTGTGTTTTTTAATACAAAAGCACAAAGTGCGCACACTTGTGTAGCTGTATTGACACCAGATAGCCTGATAGTAAAATATTTTATGACATTGTGTATACCAGATTTTTAAAAAATCAAATAAATAAAAAAAATTCGATTTAAATAAAAAAAAATCATTATTTTTTTCAACCCTGGATACAGATAACAGAAACTACTAAAGCCTGATATGATGTAAATTCGATTAAAATGCCTACTTATTTTACACCAGCTTCATATTCTTAATATATAATCATATTGAAAATAATGTACTGAAAATTAATCGTATAAAAATAATGTACTCAAATCTGACTTTCAGACAAGTGTAAATGTAATCAAAACGTTTTTAGGTTGCAGTAAATTTAATCAATATTCTGTGATCACATGCCTAGGTCAGGCATGCAATGTCAGCAGCTGTGCATATTACTGGAGCACAGAAGAACAATGTTTGAAACAACACCTGGACAGGGATTAGCTGTGTGACAGAGCGGAACATTTCTACACAACCATATGTTGCCAGTGTGAGTGCCTGCTACCAAAAACAGAACAACTTCCCTGGCATGACTTGTCCGATATTTATTTACATTTACGACTATTAGGTACAATAATGTTGATCTGGTAGCTTGTGTTAGCGTGTATGCCTATTCAGCAGTGAGCACCAATACCAACAACATTAGACTCGTTAGCCAATCAAACAAGTAATGCTACTATGTCAAAACAAAGGTCATACTGCATACATGTTCACAGGCCTGTTAATAATAGCTGCATAAAGCAACTCAGTTGACCTCACGATAGCTAAAAATTAATATGGCCATAATGTGTTGATAAAGGTTGAACCAGCAACTGGTTTTTGCTAGGCATCTGTATATATATATAATATGCATCACCTGCCACAAATGCATTTTGTTAATCCACTGTAGGTAATTTATTAGCTATGCCACTTCACTGTAGTAAATATATATATGATTCTGAAGTTGTTACTTTCTTTCACTACCTCTGTAATTAATCTGCTTAATTAGGCAACTTCAATATGTTGAGGGCTTACCTGATGTCATTGAAGGCTTAGCTAACATAGAGGATGATGACGACTTAGCCAATATAGAAGCAGATGACAGCTTAGCTAATATAAAGGCTGATGATGACTTAGCTAATATAGAGGCTGATTTCATGGTCATAGCAAACTTGGTACAATTTAAGCATATAAAACCTATGTGGATTGTTTGCTTATTAAAATAGAAAAACATAAGTTTTACTATGTTGATGTGTTTGTGAGAAATCACCAGAGAAAACTGCAGTAGATTATAAATTTATCGTTAGTTGTTTACTTAATTGCTTAAAACTTTTAAACGTTTTCTTATCTATGGCTAAGATACACCAAGAGTTGGACCCTTGACTTTTAGTACAGAGATTGTGTTCAGTAAACAAGCAACCTGAGGAGTACCTGACGCCATTCCTGACTCACATCCAAGTCACAAGTGACTGTTTCATCCTTTACTTTGCACTACAAGTTATTCCAAAGTTCACCCTCAGTAAGCAAGGCCAGCATTCGGGCGATTCTTAAATGATAGTGAATGGCTGGTCGGGTGTCTCAGCCAGGATGCTGGCTGGCCGTATATGATAAACGACAAGCCATAAAACTGTCAGAGTCGCTGAACGGTATCGGCGATCCGCCCAACCCACCCCTAGCTAAGGCTCTGCGTCTGGTAGGATATCATCCGCAAGCCGGCCGACGTCCCGACTGCCTGCGGTCCCTGGACATGAGAACAATAGGCATTCATCCCTGAATCCTGGATCATAATTGCATACATAACTCACACACTTAGTGTTAGGGTGAAAGAAATAAAAAAATCACGACGGGGATGCACTATTTGACAGTATTAGTGTCGTCTGCAAACCACAGCTATCCCGAATGTAGACAGAGCTTGAGAGCATTTTCCAAGATGGCGCGGTCTGCAATCAGTCGGCATTTTTCACGTTCGCCGCTGGTAAACAGATTCAACCGTGACAATTACAACCGAAACATATCGGACTATCTCATAAATGGCTACATTAATTTCTATGTCGTTTAACTGCGCTATGCAAAGGTACAATTACTGTGAGGCGACCAAATAACAAGGTCAAAACAGGCAACACGCTGACACGACTTTCGCCTAGCGGTAACACACCTCCCACAGAATTCACAAAAATGTGATAGCTCTGTGTGATTAAATAGTTGTTTTGCTATAATCAATTTTCATATTAATCACGCAGTCAATCGTGATTGTGGCAATCGAGAATGCACCTTACCTCCGATGTTTTAAAATCCAAATCTATACTATCGCCAAGCCGGTAAAGACCCAGTAACCCGAACGAAAAGCGACCGAGAATCGTTGCTCTGAATATGCAAATGTCAGCTTACGCCGTAACAGCGCTGGCTGTTCTACCAATTGTCTCCACCCCCGCATGTCGCCACTTGGCTTCCTTCACTCCAGAGTCCAGGACATATGTAATAGTTGTGATTACAGAATAAAGTTGTCAATGATGACAACGTGAACGGTTACAAAGTCTTACTTCACTAACCAAACATTCGAAATCTTGTTGACGATGTCATCGAGCTATGGTTATGTTTGGTTACGTAAAAATAAAAGCAGTAACTTATTAGTGAAACTAGAACGACAGCATTTTTTTAATGTAATGTGATTTGTTACAGAAAATACTGGCTATATCATTGTTACAGAAAGCGAAAAAGAAAACCTAGTCATGAATTTTAAGAAGCAACGACGTGTCTAGGGTCTCGCAAAGGGGAGGCCAATTGAGAGCCACTCTCATGCAGTCACCCATGCTACCATGACGTAGCGGCGGCGCAGTGGAAGATACATGGCACAATGACCCCCCCAAAAAAAACGCCACTGGTAAGAAGACAACGTGAACGGTCATTTCGGAGAAAGCAATTATACCATGCCGCATCATAATAGTTAATGGAAAGTAGATGTATTCAATTGTTTTCAATTACCTCGCGTTGCAGCGTTGTACGTAACACCAGACAGCAGATGTGGTCAATAAATTAAGAAAACAATTGTAGTTGAAAAGAAAACATTCCAGGACATATCTAGTATCCTGTCTAGTATCCTGAATAAAAATATATTAATGTAAACCAGAATAACAGTCCTTGTGTGCCATACATGTGTGTTTTTTTGCTAGTCTCATTTCAAATTAATAAAAATTACAAACCAAACCTACTTAATACGCTGCAACATGTTAATTAGTTTGTTTGTACAACTTTTGTATGTAGTTTTTGTGAAATCACCAAACAAGCTATTAAATTACTTATATACTTGTTCAAGCATTGAGTGAAGTGAAAATCGAAATGCCGAAAACGATTTTCACCCTTTGTGAAAGTTCTTAACTCTGTCATGTGATCGGCGAGATGATTGAAGTCACGCCCATGGTCGGCATGCATTGGCTCGCACAGCTAGTGTTTACCATTTTGAATATCCACTATTTTGATCTTTTCCAGATTTAACGACTGAAGTCAATTCCTTCGATGATTTGAACAAAACTAAGACTTTTTATTAAACAGATTGCGCACATTATACTTACACTAGTCACACACTACACATCTGGACAGAAATTAACCGGATTAGCGATATGGGCTGAACCATTTGAGGAAGCAGCTTTAACGTACGGATGATACTTTTAACAAGATTTAACAAGATTGCCATCCCAAACAACAAGTTCCAGATGGCAAGTGGACAAGGAAGCCATTGGCTTATCGAGAGTCCAACAATTTTCTCATCTTTCTGTAGCCCGCCCTTATCAAATATCTGTCAATTCTATCTTAACTAATGCTGCTTTGTGTCCACTGGTTCTACTGCCTTCTTTAAGTTTGAAGAACATATTCCTATCAACATCCTCATAACCATTCACTATTTTAAACACTTCTATTTGGTCTCCTCTTAGTCTCATGGTCTCTAGTGTTGTCAAACCACATTGTAATAAGCGACTTCCGTATTTTGAACGAGTGGACTTTCTGGTTTCCTGGATTGATTCATTAAGGCTCAACCAAAAAAACAGTGTATTGTAAGGAACACACACATACAAATATTTGAATTATATAATAATAACCACCACTTACAAAACAATTATTTTGCGTGAGCGAAGCATGGTGCTGCCATCTACCGTATCTAACTAAACCCACTTATAGACTTCCCCTCCGTATTTCTTCCTTTAACTCCAGAAGTATACGGAACAGTGCTTTTGACGTGGTTGACATCTTAAACTCTTTAGATATACTTGCTGTGCAGGGACACTGGCTCTCTAAACAGAGCCTTTCTTTCCTTAATTCTGTTCACTCTGACTTTAACGCCAGAGGAATTGCTTCCATTGATTACGGTGATGGTTTGAGTGGACTTCCTCATGGTGGACTCTGCTTTTCATGGAGACGTTCACTCGACCCCTTTATTGAACCGTTGATTTATGTTGATGAGAAGAGACTCTTGGGTCTAAAAATTACCAGCTCTAACGCCACTATTCTACTTCTTAATGTCTATCTACCATATCAGACTGATGACAATGCTGATGAATATCTAGAAATTTTAGGCAAAATCCAGGCCATAAGCGATTAATTTGAATCAACCAATATATTCATCATTGGTGATTTTAATGCGGATATTAAGAACCCCAGTCTTTTTACTCCATTTCTCAATGCTTTTATAAACGACTGTCACCTTATCGCAAGTGACACATTGCTTCTCCCCTCTGATGCTTTTACATATGTTAGTGATGCGCACGGCTCAAGGAGCTGGCTCGACCACGTGCTCACCACCCACTCTAGTCACTCATCAATATCTGATATGGAAGTTAAATATGATTGTGTCTCTTCCGACCACTTACCTCTATGCTTTTCTATATATGTCAAGTTATTACCTTCCTCTGAAGCCACCATACAGGAGCAAATTCAAGCACCTCGTCCTGTGTGGAATGCTGCCTCCCCCCAGGATCTCCATAACTATCATACACAAACTGGTTTGCTTTTATCTGCTATTGATGTACCTCATGAGGTTTTAAGATGTACTAACCCTAATTGTAATGATGAAGCCCATCGCACTTTGCTAAGCAATCTTTACAATGATATTATAAAATCACTCAAAGACGCTGCCGAGGTAATCCCTACTAAGGCTAACAACACGTCTTCTAAGTATACTGTTCTAGGCTGGAACGACCTAGTCAGAGACTCCCATCAAGCTGCTAGAAAATCCTTTCTCTTCTGGCGTTCTGCTGGGAGTCCTCGTCATGGTCCCTTGTATGATATAATGAAAATTAGACGCGCTCATTTTAAACGCAACAAAAGACTATGTGAAAAAAATGCTGAAATTCTTAAAGCTGAAAGACTTGCTTCTAAACTATGTAATAATGACTTCAAAAACTTCTGGAAGGACATAAAAAACATGAATAACGCCAGGTTGCCAAATCCTAGCAATGTTGGTGGTGCTTCCGGTGTCGAAAATGTAAAGAATATGTGGCTTCATCATTACCAGTCCCTACTTAACTCTATACCTGGCTCTCCAGTCAACATCAAGAAGATTAATGAATACTGTAGCAATGTACAGCTTAATGTTCAAATGATTGTTAATGTTAAGGAAATTCAAGATATAATACATGCAATGCCTGTAGGCAAAGCCCCGGGTTATGATAGTGTAAGTAACGAACATTTTAAATATGCGAATGAAAAACTTCATGTTCTCATGTCACTTTTATATAGTAGCATGTTAATTCACGGTTTTTTACCGGATGCTATGATGATTACAATCATAGCCCCCATAATTAAAAATAAGGCGGGTGACCTGTCTGATAACAACAACTACCGACCCATTGCTCTAGCCACAATTGCTAGTAAATTATTTGAATCCTTGATATTATCCAGGGTTTCTACTTTTTTATCTACATGTGTAAACCAATTTGGATTTAAAAAGCATCACTCAACTGAAATGCTCATATTTTTATTAAAAGAACTCTTTCGACACTACATAGCGAATGGCTCATCTATGTATGTTACCATGCTGGATGCCTCTAAGGCCTTTGACAAAGTCAATCATAGTAAGCTATTCACCAAACTAATTGACCGGGGATGTCCTTCTTTTATTGTTCGCATTCTTTATTACTGGTACAGAACCCAGAAATTCACTGTCAGATGGTGTTGTAGCTTCTCAGAATTTTTTACCGTTTCAAACGGTGTTAAGCAGGGTGGAATCCTTTCTCCACATCTTTTTAACGTTTACATGGATGACTTAAGTGTAAATTTGAATAAATTACAAATTGGCTGTCTTTATGCAGGAACCATAATGAATCATATGATGTATGCCGATGACCTTTGTGTTTTTTCACCTAGTGTTGCGGGGTTGAGAAAACTCACCGATTGTTGTGCCAAGTATGGCAATATGTTTGATATAACGTACAATGCCAAAAAATCTGTCTGTATGGTTATTGATAACAAACCTAGGGACAAGAAAAATATTCATCCTGTTGTTATCAATAACCATACACTACCTTACACTGAGAAATGTAAATACCTTGGCCATATGATAAACAATAATCTTACTGATGATGACGATATTGCCAGGCAGAAAAGATGTATCTATGCTCAGGCAAATGCTTTAGCCAGAACATTTTACTTATGCAACAATTCCATTAAAACAACTTTATTTAATTCATACTGTGGTTCAATGTACACCTCAAGTCTTTGGTGTCATTTTAAAAAACAGAGTCTGAAAGGTATCACTGTCTCTTATAACAACAGTTTTAGAATTATACACAACCTGTCACCCCGCTGTAGTGCAAGCCATATGTTCGCTACTAATTATGTTAAATCCTTTAATGAACGTATTCGCTCATCAATTTTTAGCCTTTTATGCCGGTTGGAAAAATCCGACAATATACTTTTTGTGAATTATCTTCACACATTTATTTATTATCAAAGTCCATTGATTAAACATTGGATTGATCAATTGTATGCTTTTAATTCATGATGTTTGTACTTTTATACAAATATATTTTTTATCCTTATCTTATATATATATTTTACTACACATCATGTATATATATTTATATATATATATATTTCTCACTACATGTACCTCTATTGTTCATCATGTGTGTATATGTATGTTTTTTTTTAACCTGTATGTATTTATAATATTATGGGCTCTTGCCTGAAATAAAACATTATTATTATTATTATTAATCGAGCTAGCGTATGTTTGTTCACGTTTTTTCCACCAGACGGCTTGCACATCGGGCACCAAATTTTTAAGGAATAATCTACGACCCCACGAATGAAACGTAACGCCTTTATTTTTTCGAAATATCCCGTATATCAAGAGTTCTTGGTAGTTTTTATGGTAAATGAAATGTTTGCTACGTGAAACTTAACTTCCAACAATCGCAGAAACCACGCGCGCGCGCGCGACGTATATTTCAATACGTAACCCGTTTCTATTAATTAGTGTAGAAAGCACGCACCTTCGTAATATTGGCCCGAGGTCTGCAAGGACCTCATCACAAGCAAAAATAATCACCACTACCACCACCACCGAACGCCATCGATCACCATGGATCACCACCGATCACCACCGATCACCACCGATCACCATCGATCACCATCACACAGCAGGAAAATAGTAGCAAGCTGGACGAAGAGGCTGTTGAATAATGGTTACGTTCAAGAGACGTGACGGGCGCCGGTCTATGTGCTGATCAACTGTGGGCGGGAGTGCCAGAGGCAGAACAGCTGTAACAGTTAGGACGGTGGAAGCTATGAACGAGAGAACGACAAGAAGCATGATTGGATCGGGGATGTCGGATGAGTTTCCTTGGCCTCCCATTTGGCCTCCCCCTTTGCGATATCCTAATTACGCCACTACAGACGATCTGGCGATAAAAAAATTATAGTAGGGGCGAACAAACATGAGATACAACAAGCACTTGAGGAGTGGAAGGAGGTGCACGTACAAGGCCTGAAGATGAACCCGGAGAAGCCAGAAGTAATGTGGATTAGGCAAGAGTTGACCATCAGCTTGGAGGGGAATGAGATCAATCAAGGGACGGCTTTGTGTACCTTCGCAGAATGGTTACTGAGGATGGGCGTTCAATCGGAGATAAAAGTACGTTGAGATAAAATATACCGGCTGGAGACTGTAGCGACGACAGAGCAGCAACAACAAAGGCTGCAGAGCAACTGGGTCTGGAGAATCACAAGAGCAGAGACGGGGTAGACAGAGGTTGGATGACCCGATGAAAGAGGAGAAGACGAAGGAGAATCTCCTACTGCAGATAAAATAATACAAAGGAAGGATTTCGATTGCAGCGCATGTAGCACGTTGAGGGTGCGAATGTGAGAATATAAAACGAGGGTCTCTAAATTAAGGTATCATTCTACGCATTAGACACTTAAAAAATTCAAACGTAATCACGTAAAATAAAAAGGAAACGGTTTTAAAAGCAGGTTGTTATTCGTGGCTGAAAAATGGTAGCAACTGGTCCGAAAAGAGGCACATTATTTGAAAACGAAGGCAAACAAGGCAGTGGCGTATCTAGGATCTCGGGGGGGGGGGGCGGCAAGGGGTGTACGTGCAGCCTAGTCACCCATGCTACGCAACGGAAAATACGGTAAATACGAGCCAATAAGACATATGTAGGCAATGACAATGCTTCGCTAATAAGTGTTTACGAGTGTATCATATCTATAGAAAGGGTTCGCTTTCGTTCGGGAAATACCGCTTTCAACTTGTCCCGCTTTCCCGAATTTTTTACGAAATGTTCCGAAAAAAATGGAAAATTCGACAAAAGTTAAGTGAATAAGAGTCCTTCCCGCTTTCATGAGCACTTTATCGCTTTTCCATGAGCAGATTTTGACACCTATCAGATTATAATGATGATAAATTTAAGCTGCTTTCGATCGCGCTGTATTTAAAACTGGGTTATATCATCTTTACTTTCGGATATAACACGCAATCACACGTGAGCATCTCGTGTTCTTGCGAAAAACGAAAACGCGCGTTCATTCGACAATATATGGTACACGAACCCGCGCGTTCATTTGATAATATACGGTATACGAACAGTGACGTGACAACTAAAGGGGTTCGAGGTCAGCGATCGTAGTTCAGTTGAGACGTGGGCAGTTCGGTGCTTGAGAAGACACAACTTTGCAAGATTTCGCTTTATCTGGGTATGTTTCAGCGCTTCAGTTATAGAAATAATCTCACTGATCACATACACCGTTAGTTAGTGTTTGCCTGTAGACGTGTCACACGCTTATAGACGGCGTTTTACAAAATATCGCGCGTCAACGATTCAATTGGCTTGTCACAAACAGTGAAACACACCATCTGCATGCCATTGGCATTGTCGGTGACCTGTCACTGACACTGTCAGCGACAAAGATTGACCTGTTGTTGACGGACCGCCTGGACCGCCTGGGCTGAGGTGTCTTATATAAATTATTATACCTGCCTCATTGGATATTCTGGTTCTAAATAAGGCTTTATAGGGCCTACTATGCTATAAACGATTTTTTTTTGGTACTCATAATTCATAAGACAACCCCCAATTGTAAGTTGTTGTGTCGATCTGTTTGTTCCCTCATATCTCCATCAGTTTCGCGTTTTATTTATTTACATATGTATGGCAGGTCTATTGTTTATGTTATGGATACATTTTAGAATAATTATTGTTTGTATGTCTTTTAAATATAATTTTAAGTGAAAATTACCACGTATATGTAAAGTGCCTCAGAGTATTTTCGATTGATCGGGTGCTATGCAAGTACTTTTATTAAATATTATTATTTGTATTGACAATTTTATGCAGTGCGTGAGGCTTGTTCAATGAAAGTTAGCCTGGCAGCCACGGGGGTGAGTCCACACACTACGGCTAGCACGCTCTTCTTCAACGATCCCATCCTCCGAGTGAAGCGCAAGAACTCTCGCAGCAAGTATTGTGGTTCTTGAACGTTGACTCACCCCCAAACATGACACTCGGAAACAGCACTCGCAACAACAATACCATGGATGCAACGGAAGGGGCGTGTACCCCGCAGCATGGGAACGTTGCCATAGGCAACAGCCGGTTAGTGGGCATAGCCAATTATAAGAATCATAAGATATACTTGCAAGTATACTTCTGGTAGAGAATGCACCCAATTGTTTATGATAAATATAATTATTTCCACTTATTGAGTTTTAACATGGTAATGATAGTTGAATCCACTAGGTGGAGCCTCTTACAATATTACTGTGATTATCTGCTAGGTGACACCATGGGATGTCAAAGTTACACTTCAGTTTTTAATAAAACAGTCACTAAAATTAATGGAGCTTCTTGAAAAATATGGTATTAAGTGTATTATAAGAAAAATTTAGTTTTTTTAATTATCAATGAGGAATATAAAAAATATAATACATGTAGAATAATTTAAGGTAGCTGGGGTGGCTATTATTATGCTTTTCTTGAATTGATTAGTTTCTAAGATAAATTAATTATTTATTCACAGATAGTAGTTGAAATACTATATAATATACCAGATTTAAGAAATTTGAGTTTTTCATTTATTTGGTTATGTTACAAGGTTTTTAAAATATTTTTGTAAATGTGAAAAAAAATAGCCACTAAAAATGAAGCTTAATCGATTTGAAAAAATCCCCAAAGAAATAAATGACATACATATAAGTACAGGGGTATGTATAAGTATGACAGTGTAACTGATAACTTGGTAATCTTGCATAAACAGGGCCCTTATTATTACGGCTTTGTGTTTCACTCTTACCTCATTTTATCTATCTCAAGACGTTCGTTATGTCATACTACATCATGTTAGGTGCCCAACTGGCACATATGATTGCCAAATATTAGGCAGTTTTAGCGATCGGAATTGCTATAACAGCAGCGTTTGTCTTGTTTTCATTCATTCTCAATATGGCGCGTTTACAGAACGAGCACTAATTATATTACAATTGCATCAGAATCGCAAAGGCGAGTCAACACACAAAGGGGTCATATCAATATTTATTAAATTATTATAAAAATGTTATTAGTAATATTTAATTTGCTCTGCGTGGCACGAAATAGATAACAGAAATATTCCGAAAAATTTTCACATGAAACATTATTTGTAAAGCACTACCAAGCACTTTTAAACTAACATTTAAGATAATTAGAAGTGGGTTTATATTCTGATTAAAATCATCAGTGCATAATCGATCTTAAGTGTTCCAGACAGCGTAACGGTAGACATGGCTAATCCCGTAGGTGTCACGGTCATTCTCCAGAAAAGTGGAGCAAACTGTTACGAAATTGTTACAGCGAAAACACATTTTAACTTGTAAACACGTTAATGGTTTATATCAGTGATTGCATATATAGTTTACTTTTGGCTATAAATAATTGTATATGCTACATATATATATATATATATATATATATATTCATAATTGTTCACGTTTTTTCTGCTTATCTGGTATATGGATATATATGTACATATATTTTGAGATATATACATAAATATTACAGTTATCACATTGTCAGTTTTTATTACTTAGCCTCAATTAAGCATCACTATAGCTAGCAATTTAAGTAGTCTTATGGTGTTTTAAAAAAAAAAAATGCACTTGTAATTATCTTAAGTATTATTTTTTAATGCATGTTTATGCTCTATAAATAATGTGTTTCATGTGAAAATTGTTCGGAATATTTCCATTTCGTGCCATGCAGAGCAAATTACATATTACTTCGTTGTTTTAATTATATTGATATGACCCATTTGTATGTTGACTCGCCTTCACGATTTTGATGCAGTTGTAATTCTGTAAACATGCCATATTAAGAACGAATGAAAATAGGCAAACGCTGCTGTTCGTAGCAATTCGAATCGCTAAAACTGCCCGAAAACACAATATTTGACAATCGTATGTGCCATTTGGGCACCTAAAATTATGTGGTATGACATAACGAACGTCTTGGGATAGATAAAGTGAGGTAAGAGTGAAACACAAAGCCGTAATAAGGGCCCTGTTTATGCAAGATTACCAATAACTTTACGGCAGATTTTGGTTAACATAAACCAATTACTACACCACTGTGAATGAATTACGCAAAAGTAGAATGCCTAAAGTGGCAGTGTTATTTTGACACAAACCCTTCAACAATTTTCGTTCATACGCAAAATTGCAATGCCGTGAGTGTTGCTGTTTTTCTCAAACAATATTTGAAACACCATTTCTTTGTTATTAATGTAAACACAATCTCAACAAATGCTAGTTTTTGAGTTGAAATTTACGTTTTTTACTGGCGTTTTATGTATTGTTAACAATACATAATGGCCATTTGTAATATTGACATGTCCCCTTAATTTGCCCCTACAATAGCCATTGAATATGTACTTGTATCAAGTTGTTGTCTATGGTATTAGGTTACGCAAGCCATCTAACAAACATGTGGCAGGTGTGTTTACGGTCAAAATACGGTCATTTTGATTGGCCATTATCCCGCGGAGTCACCAAGTCACATATGCGTTGGCATGTCAGTTAGTGTCAGAGGCACGATGAACTGCATTAATGCTGATATTTGCTGGTGTAAGTACATTATTTAGTTAGGTAGATATAATACTGATGTGTATTAGCATTACAGTAAACAGACGATGTGTTCCACTTTTACAGCGAATGAATATAGCTGGTTCGAACATTGTAGTGCACACAGATGTTACTATGGAAACATTGTTGATTGGTGAAATATGACGTTTGTGCCAGGTGATTTTGTTGTGGTGTCAACGTTTAGTTCAGTATATCCTAGCATGTTATGAAGAATAAAAAAAAATCAACGGACACGCTGGCTGCCCCAGCCACCTTAAGTACATTGAATGAAACAACGACCAAATAGCCTAAAGTAAGTCTTGAACAGTTTGTCAGAAAACAGGTATGTAACGTATCATATTCCTTGAAAGAAATTATAATTATCCCTGCAACCATGTGGCTGAATCCAAGAAAAATTACCAACCAACTGAATATGCTTTCACAAATGGTCTTTATTTATCTCCAGGAAGCGGTCATCGGCTGGTCAGCCTGTCCATGCGAGAGATGGCGGTGGCGCCGTGCAGGTGGAGGTGGACAATGGGAAGCGTGGCCGACAACAGCCGACCAACGAAGGGTGGGGCGAAACTTTCAAGTCAAGAGAGAACTTTGTGCAGATGCACATGTTCTAGACGCCCACAGACACAACCGTGAACATGTCCATGCTACAAGATGCGTCTTGTGTAGTTAGCTATTAAGACATGAGAAATCACCATAGAAACACAGTTTGTATCACAGGTTTCAACATTACCACTTTAAGGTGGGAAATAACACTTTTTCTCCCCGTCCTGCTTTCTTGACGAAATTTCCCGCTTTTGTAACTCTCATAATTGTTAATTTTTATGATAAAATCAATATAATTGTTGCACATGAGTCTGTTCGAGGCAACTGTTATTTGTATGATTTCAAGTGATTTCACATTTTCTTGCACATGTGCTCCCTGCAAATGAAAACGGCAAATCAAAATGGTAACTTGTAAAAACAACTTGTTTGAGTTTGAGCTAAACTTCTTGGATGTTTTCCATCACCAGATGTTGACACCCATGTTTTTATGGATATTATTTTGCTACAAGGTGCTTGTGTTCAGTTAGCTTATAACATATATCACTTTAGTTGTTATACGACACAGTATTCAGAGTTAGTGCTGTTCTCTTCTGTAATTACAGTTAAAGCATTTAGCATTGTTCTGTTCTGATTTTTCTCAATCTGTTTCCCTTTTGACATTGACTATACTAAATATGACTCCATGACAAATGTTAAGAAGTAGAACAATTGGTATAGTATGTTAAACTTTGACATCCTTTGTTCTTTTAGACCAGTCTGTGTTCTTTTTCTACACAAGTACAATGATTGTTAGTTCTCGATAAGTAATTATATGTCTTTTGTCTAGATTGAAATGATGTGCACAGAAACCTTCCTGCAAAAATATGAAGTGAAAGAACATCATCTTTTCCATATAGGTGACAGTATTGATACGTTAGTTGGTGTATTAGTAGAATAATATATTATATATTCCTAAAACCATCCGTAGCATCTCGATAAATATGAACTAATCATAAAAGTAGTTGGGCATTATTCTTTCTAGCGTTGTTCAGGCATACTTACTTAACTTATGTCATCCACTTAACGTGGTGACATGATGAATTCCTTCCAATGGTTATGGTTTGTTATGTCGTTTATTAAGTTACCTGTAATCCCACTGAATCTGGTATCGTTCTCCATGATGTCACGAAGAGTTGTGTTTCCCACAGACAGACATGGCTGGCTACGTCATCATGATGCATCACATGCCCTGTCAGACGAAGATGGTATCTCACGATGATAGAGATCTGTGGGAGGTGGCCATACAGTGCCTGGTTGGTGATGTGACCGTGCCAGGACAAACTGAAGATTTTTTCTGCAGCGTTTATTGAGTATGTTCCATCAAGTGCTTTCTCCATGATTCACTACCAGGTCTATCCTATACAATATACAGGTGGTATTGTGAGGGTCAGTTCGACAGTAGCCCTGGAGATATTCAGTTTGGTGAGCGTGTGGATGGATGCTCTCCAGAATTTGTCAAGAGCATGAACTACTGCCCATGCTTGGAATTTCTACGCTGAATGTCGTCTACATGGATAACAGTAAGAACAATTCGGCATATAATCCAGTGGATACCCAGTGGACAGCATCAGTCACTGAGAATTGGAAAAAAGAAATAGAACATTACATAATGAGCAAATAATTTGAGTGATGTGGTTATGTCTGTGGATGCTGTCCAGTTACCTACACTAATAATACAGTTTTTTCTAATCTGCTTTTAAAATTGGAGGTTGTTTCACTGTTGGAAATTTCGGGGCTTAAAGAATTCCAGTCTATAACTGTGCGTGGACAGAAACTACTTAAACGCGTTGGATTTAACTGGTGGAGGAATGAAGTGGTGACAATCGCTCGATCTAGTGTGGCGAGTAGACATTTTAAGGTAGTCTGGCAGGTTGATGGCGATTTTATGGTGTAAGGCTTTGTCAGTCAGTAATCGTGTAGTACAAAACGGCAGCCTTTCGTTGGCTTTATCTTTTATCAGATATATGTAAATTCTATTTTTAAACATATTCACACTACTAGCATTAACACAATCATTTGGCAGTTTGTTCCATTCATTTATCACCCTCTGTTAGAAAGAGTACTTTCTCATGTCCAATCTACACTGTTCCTTAACTAATGCTGCTTTGTGTCCTCTGGTTCTACTGTGGCCAAAATCAACATTTAATTTTTTATAAAAGTAATATATGGAATCCACTCAACTAAATCAACCATCATAAAGCTCAAAAGGTGCTCTGGAATTGGGACCGTAGATTTCAAGGACAGGACTGTATGTCACGTTTGTAAAAAAATTCATATACTGGTTGGGAGTATGGGACCGTAGAATTCAAGCGAAGGACTGTATGCGAAAGCTGAAAAAAATGTACACATATATAGCTTATACAAACATAGCGCATCCAGTACTGAAATCAGTGGGAATCCCAAGATGCTGTTGTATATTACATTACATATTCCAGATTTGGGGGTCAGTTACATTGGAATTGAAATGCCAATTCCAGAATTGGAATTTTTTTCTAAAAGTAATTGAAATTGACGAAAATGTAATTCGAATTTTCAATAACTTGTTCAATTACATCACAAAACTTTTAAACTCTAACTATTCACTACAAACAATCAATGAAATATAATACATTGTGTATTATTATATTTGTTTGCCATTATGTACCATAATATGCAGAAATTAAATATCTAAAATAGACATTATTTTTGGGGTGATGAGTGTATCTACATTTGCTCTGTTCACATGCTTTTATTTCAATATAGAACTGATGTTTGGAATTGGTATTTTTGAGGTGGAATTGGTATTTGCAATTAGTGTGTAATTGGAATTGATATAATGTAATGGACCACAAATCACATGGGAGCATTGCATAGAATATTAAACCCTTGGAACAAACTCGAACATAGCCAGGTCTTACACCAAAGAGCCAGAACTGCACAGATCCGGGATGGGAAACCCTCGAGATGAGAAGAACAGTCGGTAGATTACACACAACTTGATAGCTATTCGCCGGACAAATATATGAAATACAGATTCACATAAAAACATAACAATCAGTTTCACCAAATTATATATTCATGGAATAAAAGAATCGAATTCTCTATATCCAAGCATGGTTACTCAATATATTTTCTAAAACGGTGTCCTTTGTAGACCATTGAAAGTGCAAAATGTCAATGGTCTACTAAAACAAAATATTACAAAAAGAATACTTTCCATGAGAGTAACAGCCATGTTTTATTATCACCAATCACCAACAGTTCATATATGATACAAAAGCACATTATATATATATTCACAAATAACTCATGAGCTCTAGACATCTAACGCCTATGTCGATCTCACATAGAGCATGCAGTGTGACTTTACCAAGCATGACAGGCACACGCCTATAATTTATGAAAACCCTCACATATATATATATCACAAATCTACCAGAAAAGAATAACGTCCATGTCGATCTCACAGAGCATGCACAACAGACACAAGCCTACACATTTACCGGTGAACCTTCACATTATCCCATGTCGCAACCTTGGCCGACTTGAGAAGATCCTTCTCTGGCACAAAGGAATAGCAAGCACACGCAGGGTGTCGTTGCCGATCTGTGACCGAGAGTCGGTATTGACTCAGAAAAACATACTCGAGCCAGCCGGAAATAAAACCCAATTAGGCCATGCCGAGTTCGGAAAATAACATAGAAAAAAATTTGTTTTGGTTTCACTGAAAATCCAGGAGATTGGTTCTCCTTTCCAGGAGATTTGGTGGATTTCCAGGAGTCTCCTATGCGTCAAACGAGTGTCTGTGTGGTTGTACACAAGACCAAGGCATGGTAAAATACACAACATTTGCACTTGTACGATAATATAAAGCAAGTAACACATTAAAGGCAGGTCCTAAAGCAAATTTTCAGTAAAACCAGAATAAAATGTGTAGAAACAACTACAACTACAACAAACAACAACTAATCTTTCTAATGTGTGCACATTTCTGTCCAAATGATAAGAACAAATCACAACGAAATCACAAATCACAGTACATACAATTCACTGTTATTTTAAGAAGTAAACCTGATCAACACTGGGCAAACCTGGCATGTGTTTGTTCAACTGCTTTACTAAACATAACGATGCCATACGTATTCGTATGGATACACAGACGGATGATAGCATCATCCTAATATACCATAATAATTTATATTATATATTCTAGAAAAGGTATGTTTTATTGAAAAACACTGTATTCTAAACAATAGTCAGTACGGCTTTAGATCAAATATGTCCACATCATTAGCCCTGCTTGAACTCACAGAAGAAATTACATCAATGCTGGATAATAAAAAATTTACTATTGGTGTTTTTATAGACTTAAAAAAGGCTTTTGACACAAATGACCATGATTTGCTGTTAATAAGTCATTATGGAATAAGAGGTATCGCTAATGACTGACTCACAAGCTATCTACAAAACCGACTTCAATATGTTACATTTGATAATTGTGATTCTGACTTACTAAATGTCATCTATGGAGTATCACAGGGTTCAATTCTGGGGCCTAAGTTATTTATATTATATATTAATGATATTTGTAATACTTCAACATTGTTGAAATTTATCACTTTTGCTGATGATAGGAATATTTTCTATATATATGAAGTGATCCTGTTCAACTAAGCAAAATCATAAATAGCGAATTTGACAAATTAAATATATGGTTTGCAATTAATAAGTTGTCTCTTAATGTATCTAGAACTAATTTTATGTTGTTTAGCAATTGCAAGAAAGGAAAAAATATATTGAAATAAGCATAAAAAATGCTAAGATTAACATGGTGTATAAAACAAAGTTTCTAGGTATATTGATAGATAACAAGCTCAACTGGAAAGATCATATTGACATGATTACAACCAAATTATCTCAGAATATTGGCATTATGTACAAAGCAAAATATTATTAAACAGAACCTCCAGCATGATAAAAAATTATTGTACTGTTCACTGTTTCTTCCATACGTAACCTACTGTTGTGAAGTGTGGGGTAACACACACAAAACTTAATATTAACAGCATATTTATGTTACAAAAGAAGGCTGTAAGAATTGTGTGCAATGTCCGTTACCTACATCAGTCAGATGTGTTATTTCTCGAACTGCATGTATTAAAGGTAGCGGTATTCGATTTGATCGAACTAAAAACTACTATGATAATGTTTAAAGCTCACAAGAAATACTTACTTGTAAATCTATAAAAAAAAATTAACATGAGATTGGGCTTAGCCTATTACACATGATAAAGTAAAACTATAAGTGTTTGCTTGCATAAAAGTAAAGTATTAATTATTGTTACTATAATTCTATATAACTGTTAAAGATTCAACTGAATTAGATGATAGTATATGTATTTTTTTTCTTTTAAATTTGCTAATTGTCTGGTATGTTGTGTAGCAGTCATCTTTGTAGTGCATGTATTAACATGAATGGGGAAAGCATTTAATAAGTATTGCACTTCAGCTTTCTCCATTTCCACAAGAAATGTACATTTTGTTGTTGTTGTTGTTGTTGTAAACACATGTACAAATATACCCATGTGGAAGTAAGTGAAAACATAAAAGATGTGAATACAGTGGCACAGTCTATCTCAGCCTCAAGCCAATTATCACCATGTAGGTGCAACACAGTACAATACGGAAAGAAAAAAAATTAGCCAATGGGGCCAATGCCCCCCCTAAACACACCACTGGTATATACGTGTATGATATATTTCGTATTATAATAATAACAACCAAACTTGCAAGCAAAAATATCTTACATTAGTCGAAATATGTCAATTATAATCATACCATGTCCAATTTAGATGAAGCCTCTATATATTAATATGGTCTAATAATAGGTTATTCATTCCGAATATTATATATATATATATATATATAATTATATAGTATAAATCACCATTTCTTAGAAACTCAGTCAAGTGCTGTTCTCCAACAGGGCTACTATAATTGACTGACTGAATTACCATTGTGCATTACACTTCACCCATCTCAGTGGACAGAACCTATTTAATTTACTTGCCAATAGGAATAACGAATGCTACATAACGCTACACCTGGAAAATGAATGTCACATATGACACAGTCTTGCATGCATTTTGCCAAATGGGAACAACTTATTTAAGAATTAAACCAGCTGTGCCACTTGTCAGTCTTGTCCTGCACAGTGCATTGGTGGAATACAATGTCACTTTGAAATGTCTTCACTCAGATGTACAGAGACATTACTTGATGCCTTTTGCTGCCAGGTCCTGCGTCACCCTCTCTAGGTAGTCAGCATCGGGGTAACCAAAGCTGCAGATTTTAACACAACAATCAGGGCTACAATATTACTATACATGGTAGTAATAAAACAATACTTTTTAGACTCCTATCCTGTGACAAATGTTGTAAATATGCAAATACCGACATAAGCATTAGCCAAATAACCAAACTTATACCTACATATAGCATATATGTAAATAGCATATACTACACCATAATTATTTTAAATATAAATAAAAAAGTGGCAAATTTCAAATGTACAAATATGCTGGAGAATGCGACATTGGTAGTTATCATAATTTAGACATTTTAATGATACAGCCTGTACAAAAGATAGATAGAGCATTCATTAGAATACATGTGATATTAGTTTATGGTATGCACATAACAACTAAACAATCCCTCCTTTGCAGTTCCCAAATATGCAACTGAACTAAAAGACACATCTTACTGACTAATTTCTCTCAAATATAGTAAAATCATCATATCCAAAAAATATGTTAATACCTAATAAGTACATAGACAACAATAACCACGAATAATCTAATAAGTACATAGACAACAATAACCACGAATAATCTAATAAGTACATAGACAACAATAACTACCAATAATCTAATAAGTACATAGACAACAATAACAACCAATAATCTAATAAGTACATAGACAACAATAACAACCAATAACCTAATAAGTACATAGACAACAATAACCACGAATAATCTAATAAGTACATAGACAACAATAACAACCAATAATCTAATAAGTACATACACAACAATAACTACCAATAATCTAATAAGTACATAGACAACAATAACAACCAATAATCTAATAAGTACATAGACAACAATAACTACCAATAATCTAATAAGTACATAGACAACAATAACTACCAATAATCTAAAGTAACACAACTTTTTACAGCATGAATATGTTTAAAAACAAGGTTGATACATATCTCAGGAGGGCAGGTTACATTCAGATGAAAATTGTTGGACTCTTGATAAGCCAATGGCTTCCTTGTCCACTTGCCATCTGGGCCTTTGGCTTGGATGGCAAATCTTGTTAAATCTTGTTAAACTTGATATTAAACTAGTGCAAATAAGTTATTTATTAATATATTTTTTTCTATTATATATTCGTCTACAAAACATCCAACAATTGTTTCAAACAAAGCTGTTTAATTATCAAGATGACCCATACCCCCAGGAACTAAATCTGAGATATGACAATTTATGTCAGTAATGATCTATGCAACACAAATAGTGATACAACATTTACAATACAATAATATTGGTCTTGCCAGTTAGTCACCCACCATTGAATGTCAAGCCAAGCTAGAAGGTACTATAATGATATAAAGGTTTCTTTAAATTTGGTGGTGGAATTAAATGCTAAGCATATTTCTTATTTCTCAACCAAACTTATACCCTGCATGTAGTAACTGACAACGAATATAACTGTTGACTTAAAATGTAATGTGACTCTTAAAATGTAATCACGGTCATGCCTCTGATATACACCTATAGCACAAACAGTTTTAAAAGCTACGTAATCATGCCAATTGTGATCTTGACGGATGGACAGACTTTGACATGCTCCTTTGCCTACTCACTTTGTTGGTCCACCGTCTATGCTGGTCTTGTGGTGGATATCATTCCATGTGACACAGTTGTCCAGCCCGGTTGTCATTGATCGACCAACAGTGAAGGTCAGGCGCTGGTCAAAAGCCTACCGGAGACAAACACCCTGCTGATCTTTGTCTTCGTGATAAAATATAAAGTTGACTAACATCATTTAAAGCTCCCTCCACAATAAACTTATTATTACATTATTATTACATTGTTATTACATTATTATTACATTATTATTACATTATTATTACATTGTTATTATTACAGGTGGCTTTCTTAAATATTATAGTCTATATCTGTATTTAACACACAAACCCTCTAGAGAAACTGACAATAAAATGTTTATTCATTTCAACAACAATATGATTATAGTATAGCAATCTAACAGAATAAAATAAATCATCAAATAATTTTTGTATAAATATTTCTTCTGAAATGTAAAGGTAATTGTAGGTCTTCAAAGTGTCCAATGTTAGTTAACTAGTTGAAGCCCCATTTATTTCACTCATTGATTAGGTCACTCATTACCCAAAGATTTAAATTAACTTTCAGATGTTCAGTGAAAACAAAAAAGCTGAGCAGAATCCAATTTAATTTTCACACATTTAGCAGAAACCCAACTGTCCTCACATTTAACTGAATATTGCTATAATTTGACACTACTCTCAACATTATGCAAAATATGTATTATTTTGTGATGTAAGGCATGATCAATTGATAGTGCCTGGAAATTAATTATACCGATTGTTATTATGATTGTGCATGAAAATGAATTATACTTTATATTAACATTTTTATTTTAGTGATTCACAAATAAGAGGTTTTTACGGTTTCCCTCAAATAAAAAGCCCAACATGCTTAGAGCCCACCAGCTTTATGACTATTTCTTTATTTAAAATAAAGGTGAGGCAGAACAATAAATGGAACAGCCAGGAAGACTCTCCAAACTGATAATTAGTTCCACTAGCCCCCCATTAATTCCAGTAGCCCCGAGAGAGGCTATGGGTACCAAACCAATGGAAAGACCTGTAAGCAAGTGGACAGCTTTGTGTACTTGTGGTAAACAGTGCGTGAGGATGGAGGTAGTAGCAGCGAGGTACCGAGGAGGTTGCAAGCAGGAGCAGCAGCAGGGAGGGGGAAGGGAGGGGGAAGGGAGGGGGGTATTATGTGGGACAGAAAGTTGAAGAAACAACTGAACGGAAAAGTGTTGGAAGCCTGCGTATATGGGTTGGGCTCCCCCACCCCACAATGGAACAAGGAAGAACAACAAGGTTATACTGTATGTAAGCAGATAACATCAAAAGTAGGACATCCATTTGGCAAACTTGTTATGTATTACATAGAAAAAGCTCACCCGTTTCAACAGCTTGAGGACTTTCTTTCCTTCCCTGTTGTTTGGGAGTAAGCCACCGCGTTGTGCACCCTTGTAGGGGTGACCAGGGTGAGGGTGTTCCTTCTGTCCAACAGTCAAAGAGAATGGGGCTAATAATTTTTCTTTTGGAATTTCATATTAGGAATGGTTCAGTAGACAAATTATTCCGGTAGTCACCTTCAGAATGTTGCCAGTTGTCAGAACCTACCCTAATTGCAACTAGACTATGTAGCAAAAGAAGGATGTACGATGTGGCAGACACTGGGTCAATTCCGTTTTGTTAATTCCAATTCCAGTCAATTCCAAAAAACATTATTCCAATTCCAATTCCTCCTTGTATAATCTATTCCACTTCCAAATTGTCATTTCCAATTCCAACTTTTTAAATCCTAGGCTAAGGAAAAATTCAAATCCAATTTGTTTTAACACGATTCTATTTGTACTTGAAATCATGTGTGCACAATCATATTTAATCAGATATGGTTAACAAATTAACTATTGTTCATTCAACACATCTATCTATCTATCTATATATATATATAAATANATATATATATATATATATATATATATATATATACTTTTAAAATGGCATTCAGCCATTTGATATGTACTTTTTGCTGCAACACCTCTCCTGGATTTCTGCTAACCAGACATTTTGGACAGCCCTGGACAGCAGGGTCGTTAATATGAGTTTTGAACAGTTCCCCCTTGTTTATATCAGTTGTGGTATCATTGATATTTCATCAAATTTACTGTAAACTTTGAGTTTTCAACATCCTAATCACCAACAGGTATTCTCCATGGGGAAATAAACCTTGTCCACTGAGAAAGAAAATGAGATAAGGCCTGCATAGGCGGATCCAGAGGGTCCGGACCCCCCTTGTTTTGAGTACCCAAAAAAATCCATTACAATTGCATGTTAACGGGGGACAAAAAGCATTGCCACGAAACAACACGAGCTCAAACTTGTAGCTTACTACATACGAATTCCTTAGTAGCAGTCCGAAACTGATCTAGCGCAGGCGATATACGTGGCACCCAGGGGATCCCCAAAGTTATTCTTAGCATTATCGGTGATGTCGTTCATAGATTCACTGCACACGCACACCACACGCACGTGTATACAGTACTATACGCACACACGCCCACCTCATGTTTGACCATATCTCTCCGCGAAAGAATGAACATACTATGGGAATGTTTGGCGCTCATAGACGTGTTGGGCGCAGTCTCTGGATATTGCGCACGATTGCGTTGCGCAATCCTCGGATACTCGAAAATCTGCAGATTGCACAGATCCAGCAAATGTGCCCAACAGACGCGCTGGTCGTTTGACGAAAATCGTCTGCATCAGTTCTTCGGACCGGACTTTCAAGATAACAATTGGCATTTTTACACTTCAAAACTTAAAAGTATCCTATCGTATCATCAACGTCTTTGAATATCTTAATCATTATAACAAGTAATACACGCTTTAAATTCACATTTCGCTGTCAGTGAGATAATTTTTAAAAAAAACCAAGAGGAGTTATGTATTTTGTTTAAAGACATTAGGGTTAGCTGCCTGTCGGTCGTATTTCAAGACTGTATGCTGTCTGGTTGGTATTATGGCAGTAGCCCCTACTAAATATTTCATTTAAGCCAGACATATGCTAGAAATTGAGCCAGTCCAACCAGAAGATGTACTAGAAAAATGTTCACGTCCGGAAGAGCATTGGTGAAACAGTTGCATTTTGTGGAAAACAAACTTGCCACTTTGAGGCCACAGGGATGATTGGACAAGTACATCATCCAACAGATGATCGGACAAGTACATCGTCCAACAGATGATTGGACAAGTACATCGTCCAACAGATGATTGGACAAGTACATCGTCCAACAGATGATTGGACAAGTACATCATCCAACAGATGATTGGACAAGTACATCGTCCAACAGATGATCGGACAAGTACATCGTCCAACAGATGATTGGACAAGTACATCGTCCAACAGATGATTGGACAAGTACATCGTCCAACAGATGATTAGACAAGTACATCGTCCAACAGATGATTGGACAAGTACATCGTCCAACAGGGGAACATCTGGGCAATTCTGGAGATGGTGGCCAAACGTGACGACACACTCCGAGAACATATTGAGACCGGAAGGAAGAATGTGCAGTATACATCAAGAATCATCCAAAATGAAGTGATTGATGTAGTAGCTGAATACGTTAGAAAAGAAAATACATGAAGCCTTGAAGACGAAATTGCCTTCTTTTCCATCATGGCAGATGAGTTCAAAGATCCACATGGTAAACAGGAGATTATGTCAGTGTGCTTGAGGATGCTGGTTCGCTGTAAAGTCAAAGAATTCTTTTTTGATTTTATATATCTTGAGAGGGCAACGACGAAAGCTATAGCTCATGCTGTCATAGAGTGTCTGAAAGATAATAGCATAACAAGGGTCAGAGCTGTGTTGGTGCGTAGTGTATGTCCTCGGATAAGGCTGGCATGCAGGCGAGGATAAAACTGTTATACCCACGAGCTTTGTATGTACACTGCAGCAGCCATGTCCTCAATGTAAGCATCGCCAATGCCTGTAGACTACCTGCCATCCGGAATATGGTCGACACCCTTAATACAGAGTTCCTTTTTTCGATCTGTCCCCCAAACGACAACGATTCCAGGAACGAATCCTAAAATATCTGGCACCAGATATGAGGAATTAGAAACTTGAAGTATGTGCAAGACCAAATGAGTGGAGCGTCGCACATGCTATGACACGTTTTATGACATGGATGAGTTCCTGTGTGAATAATGTCGGTATGCCGTACTGAATCCGCTTGAATATCATGACATCTACGAGGAGGTTGCATAGACTGGCAGTTGGGATGAGGAGACCACGACGAAGGCGCAAGGGCTGCTAACCAGTTTCACATACCATCACTGCATTCATCACCACCAAGAATGTTTTGGAGAATGTCAGGCCCATAGCCTCCAAACTTCAAAAGAGGGACTTAGACATATAACAAGCATACAGTATGATCGACCAAACCAGGGAACGAATGGTAACGATGAGACAAACGATAGATACGACTACAGTGTATAGTACACAGATGTTACACGTTTAGTCACACTTCTTGGTACATCCATCTCAGCACCAAGGACACCCCGATCATCCCGACAGATGCAAAGAGCCAATGCCCCCCCAGTACATCCCCACGGGAGCACTACCTGTGCAATCTGGAAATCCCGTTTTGCGACCACCTGTCTGCCAAATTCCACAATCGATTTAACCCAGAATGCAGGAAGGGTATAGAGAGTCTTGCTCTACTCCCCGGGATAATTAAAGAGACGGGAAATGTACAACATGTTATGGACAGATTGATGTTCTTGGATGAGTTAGACATGCCAAACGTCTCTTCGCTGCGAGCTGAGCTGAAGGAATGGCAGCGCCATTTGAAAATCACAGAGCCCACACAGTCATCGTCCTCGCCTAACCTGACTGAATGTATCGAGCACGCAGATGAAGGCATGTTCCCGAACATCCACACCCTGTTGAGGATCGGTTGCACTCTTCCTGTTGGAAGTTGCGAGGCAGAGCGTTAATTCCCCTGCCTGCGACTGGTCAAAACCTACCTTTGTAACAGGATGGGGGAAGATCGGCTTTCCGGGCTCACCGTGATGAACATGAACCATGGCGATTGATTTGGAAGCAGTTTGTCAAATGTTCACAGAAAGGAACAAAAGGAAAATGTTCTCAAGTTACATACTGGATCAATAATCAACGTGACTCAAATCAGGTGTGCTAATATTATCACAATGGCAAAGGCAACAAGTTCTATAGCTTGATGTATAATGATTAACAGATCTGCTGATGAACAACAGTTATTAAAACACAGCTGATATAAACAGAGTTTCTAGTATCTAGTTGTATCCAGGACCCGGCAACATTCTATTAACTGACTGTTGTCTGCATAATTATATTGTGGTTAGAATGTTATTGTCTTTTGAGATCTTATTCAACTAGTTAGCATTTTCAGAACTGTTTCGCCAAGCTGACCTCAGTGGTTCTTTAACGTCCCAAACTGAGACTATGGCATGAAAGGTGGATGTGCTAATCACATATTTTGGGGTTTGTAATATAAGTACACAACGTCAATTAGTTACGTCATACTGTTCCTCTTTCTACGGTGTATGTATTTCAATGATGTATTTTAATTTACATGGCTCAAAGGTAAGAGGAAACGTTTCAATCTACCAGTGCGCACTCAATGTTGTTACATTTAGCATAATGTCTCCCGATTCACATTCAGATCATGAATGAAATGGTGCGCTTTATACAGAGTAGTTTATAATGCAACAACGGTTTGGATAGACTCTCTTGAGAGGGCTATCTAGCCTTTTCGGGGTATTGGTTTATATATGTCAGTTTCATTTACACTTTGTCTCAGTTCAAACTTGATGCCACGACTTTCCGTAATATGAAATCTAACTACTTTTATTATATCATTCAGAACTACTATCAGAAGGGGCTGGATGAGAAACTATTAAACACAGTTTCTTGGCAAAGGATGTGCTGAGTAATATAGAGAATGCGTGTAGCAATGTTTTAGTCAAAGTGCGTTAGTCTCTTTGTGTGCAAAGATACTCGCTTTTTTACTAAACATTTGCATTACTATAGTTAGTTTAGTCAATATTGCAATAAATGGCATATGACAGACGTTTAATATTGTCTTTTCGTTTGGACATTTTCAGACCCACCGCATTTTCTTCGTTGGAACAGGCCTGCTTACAGGTGTAAATGAAACAAAATCCACTGCGTTTTGCAGAAACTCTAGACTCAAAGTAAATCTGACATTCTAGAAAATACACAGGACTACTTTGTCACGATTTTTATATTTTCAGCATATCCGTATTAAAACGGGAAATGGCCAAAGGCTATATTCCTCCCAAAAATCCGTATTGTATACGGAAAATTCGTACGATGTCGCATGTCTGAATTTTGGGTTGATTACATTAGGCCCTAACTTGCTTAAAAGCACAGATTATGGGTGTCCCAAATTACACAATTTCAAGTATTTTGTCTTAAAAAATGTCAAATGGATGGGAAGGGGGATACGCCCTCCCACACCAACCCACCCCGAGGCACATCGCCCCTCGTTTCGCTCCTCCGGCGCTTCATACATTACCTTGGACCCCCCTTTTTATAAATCCTGGATCCGCCCCTGGCCTGAATGGTCTGACTTTGGTTTTACTGTCTGTTACAGTAACTTAGTATTTGTTTTTGATTCAAATACTTGATTATATTGTTCTTGTTCACAATGTTTCAATAACAGAGTAGACAGTGTATATGATATAATGTTGACAGCTTCCTGGCTGATTCAGTGCGACATACTAATAGCAGACAAATATGATTTTAATAGTAAATTTAAGAGGTAAAGATTAATAGTATCAAGTCAATAATTCCAACCAAATCAATTCCAATAAAAAATCAATTCCAATTCCAACTGACTTTCGAAAATCAATTCCAATTCCAGAATGGCATTGACCCCATATCTGCGATCTACACACTTTCAATTAACCATGTATTATGAAACATAACAATTATAGCATCACTAAGCATCCACCAAACATGTTTGCGTGTGTGTGTTTGTGCGTGTGTGCGTGCATGCCTGTTTAGTGGGTGCACATGTGCATTCATGGGAGCATAGACATGCATGCACTTACCGTCTGTATGCCATCAGGAATGTGGTAATGAATGACAATTGTTCCATATGAGTAATAACCAGGCAGGTCCCATGCCTCATGGGTTACAGTCATGGTTGCATTTGTCGGTTGTGTTCCGTAGGTTAATCCATACCTTGTGCGGCATATTGGACATTCTTCCTTCACTTGAAAACTTGATTTTATGCAGCTTTCGCAAAACACATGTTTGCAGGTGGGCAACATCGTTGGACGGACAAATGGCCCGAGACATATCGGACACACTTTGTTGGCGCCAGGTGTGTCTTCTTCCCCTGTGATATCACGAACTTGTTGTCGTGATGGTTGGCTGCTCACACATCTCCTCAGTGGTGATGGTCCAATATGGCTACTGCTGCCAGTATCGCTGCTGAGGGTTCTTGCTACAGAAGGATGTTTCATCGTGACACTGCTTGTTCCCCCATGTCTTGATCTTGTTCCATCTCCTATGTCATCTCCTTGGTCTAGTGATGGGTAAAGGTTGCTTGTGTGTGCTCTATCACCACCTGTGTCACGATACGATTGGCTACTTGCGGCTAGAGGAACATTTCCCATTGTTGCACCGCTTGAAGAATGTCCCGTCATGGCACCACTTGAAGAGTGTCCTGTCATGGCACCACTTGGAGAATGCCCTGTCATGGCACCACCTGGAGAATGCCCCATCATGGCACTACTTGGAGAATGCCCAGTCATAGCACCACTTGGAGAATGCCCCATCATGACACCACTTGATGAATGCGACATTATGGCACCACCTGGAGAATGCCCCGTCATGACACCACTTGAAGAGTATCCCGTCATGGCACCACTTATAGAATGTCCCGTCATGGCACCTCCTGGAAAATGTCCTGTCATGGTACCACTTGAAGAGTATCCTGTCATGGCACCACTTGAAGTGTATCTTGTCATTGCACCACTTATATAATGTCCTGTCATGGCACCTCCTGGATAATGTCCTGTTATGGCACCACTTGAAGAATGTCCTGTCATGGCACCACTTATAGAATGTCCTGTCATGGCACCACTTGAAGAGTATCCTGTCATGGCACCACTTATAGAATGTCCTGTCATGGCACCTCCTGGAGAATGTCCTGTCATGGCACCACTTGAAGTGTATCCCTTCATGGCACCACTTGGAGAATGTCCCATCACGGCACCAATTGAAGTATGCCCCGTCATGGCACTGCTTGGAGAATGTCCTGTAACAAAATTGCTTGATACCATGCTTCTACTTGCACTACCATGACTGCTATTGTCAATGGTTGACCATGCTCCATTCACAGCACTGGAGGTTACAACATGACTTCTCTTGGTGGTGACGCCTGAAGACCTGTGACTGTTCTTGTCAGTCTTTGATTTAGGCATGTCCTCATGGAGACCCTGGTCAAATTCTTGCTGAATTAGCTTTACTGTTTCTGCATTTGTATCTACCAGATGTATGTCCAGAATTGTCGATGTAGGATCTTGCTTGTGACAGAAATCACTCACTGCCTCATGCATGATGCGGGACACATCACCCATTGGTATACCAAATAAACCTGCAACAATTAATATTAAAAAACTAAACACGTTAGAAACAGGTACAATTGCATAATTATTTATAAATAAACATTACAATATAATCATCATAAAATTTACATCAAATATGTTATTGAAATTGTGTTCTATAATTGATGAAATTTATCCAGGTCACTGATTGCAATCAAAAGAAATGTTCTTGTTACAAACCCCAACATCTAAATTTAATCCATGACCAATCACAACCCAACACATTGTCACACTATTGTAAACAGATTGCAACAACATCTTTTTTTCAATTTGTAAACAAACTACGTGTAAACAAACCCTATATTTGGATGTCGGCCTTATTTACTACAATGAACACATTATTATTATTATTATTACCGTATTCGTCCTAATAACCTAAAAAAACACACCTAAAAAATTACAAAACACAAAAATTTCATGAAATTCATTCTAATAAGTGTACATCTAAGTTTGTAGATCAATATGATGTCAATGACTCGCAGTCCATGGCGCGCATTTGACTAATGTCACTCGACGATGACAACAAAGAACCGATGACTGAAGAAACCACATTGTGACATTGACCCTAAGTCAGCAATGTAATCCACGTGTGCTTGTCGAAAGAACCATCCAGGGCAACGACATGCCAATACATCTCGTAATCATATATTAATTTCAGGGTTAATATCAGAATGCCATAGACTAGATCTGTGGGAGACACTTCCTATTATTATTATTATATTGCTGGAAATATAGCAACATTTCGTCATCAACTAAAAACCCACCTGTTTAAACTCGCTTATAGTCCATAGCTCCTCAGCGTACTGATCCAACTGTTTATGACTGGAATTGTTAAACTGACTACAACTGTCTAACCCTCTTGTTTTGGTGCACTGCTCAGTTTGGGTTTCCTGAAGAGCTTAGCGCAAAAGAAGTTATTTATTGTATTGTATAGATCTACATTGGAAATTGGCGATCCTCAGCATCATCTGGTGGAGTAGCGTAACACAATTTCCTAGGGACCAGTACATATAGATTGACAATGTAATACTATTATTAATGTTCTTTAATCTTTATTTATGTAGTATATTTACCATCAGAAATTGTATAAAATGGCAATTTGAAAATGCTGCATCACCGCCAAGTCTCCAACTCGATTGGCCTGTCCATTCGCCAATCAACATAATTGTTCAGTTCGAGAGGTGAGTGGCATTGTGACAGTGTATATATTAGTATTGATAACATATAGGCCGAGCTTCATTTTGTCAATTGGACAAAATAAATAAATTCCTCATTTTTGTATGATGCTACGTTGCCACAGAATTGAGCGACGCACGAAGTTGGGACACAACCATGCAACCTGGATTCGCAAAAAATGGGGGTGTCCGCTTATTAGAGCATGTTCGCTTATTAGGACAAATACGGTATTTCATAGTATAAACATGTGACCTTCTTTCTACAAATTTAGGCGAGTGCTTTTAAAAAGCTACACAATATAGAGGCATGATAACCTGAATGATACTACTGGAGTTCCTTCAAAACATTGGTTTCCACCAAGGTAACTGATTTGAAACATCACTCACCTGAACAGATGACAGGAATTGCAATGCTGTGGTAGCCCTTGCTAGCCTCCAGAGATATGGTGAAGGCATAGCAGAGGTCTGTCAGGTGGCGACTCTCAGGACTATATTCAACTGCTGGTCTTACAACGTGAAACACTTTCTTGCATGGGAGATCACCAGCGGTTGTCAACGTTCCAAGACCAATGGGAATTGGGCCACATCTTTGGCTTATACTTCTGCACTCCTGCGTCAGTTGGGGGCCAGCTGCTTTCTCGATTGCCTGAGCCATGCCACTGCCATTTTGGAGGTACTCATCAGTTGGGCTTACAATGACATCAACTGACAGTTGTCTGATGTCACCCACATAGATATGGACCCTGGTTGAAGCAATCAGGTAGAATTGTCCAGACACTGCAGTAGTTGTGTCTCCGTGGACTTCTCGTGGTTCACCGGTAGATGGTTCTTCTCCAGTAGGAGAACCATTTCGCTGATGAGACTCTCTATTGTCACGAACCATTTCTACATCATCACGATAGTCATAACTAGAAGACCTACTGCCAGAATGTCCATCAGCAGTTGACATTTTACTCTGTTCTCTCTCTGTTGATCGGACTGGCTCTGCCAGGTCATGTTCATTGTCATGTGAGCCGCGGGCAGCCATGTGTTGGTCAATTGACAATGTTGCTTCTTCTCGTTGAACTTTTCCATTGAGACGTCTGCTGCCGTGGCTCTCATGGGTATCTCCTTCAGCAGTTCTTGCATGACTTCTTGTTTTTCTTTGGTTTTCCGACTCTCTGCTTTGACATCGTTCATCATCTTCATTGTCCCTTTCAGTTGTCCCAGCTGTAGCTCCTTCTTGTCCTCTGATGTATTTCCCATCTCCACTGACACCCTGCTCTACAGGGACATGTTCCTTGTAAATCTTCTCTAAGAAAATCTTGCACTGCTCAACTTCCAGAGAACCGCCAAAGATTTCCAAATCTGATCCTCTATGCTGTTTGCGGATTTCCACCCCATACTGACGTATCATTCCTGATTTATACACCTTCCAAAGTTTCTTTGATTTGAACATCTGAGTCACCCTGCGGTCAATGACTGCAGTAATGCTTGAGAATATCTACAAACAACGTATACATGTCAGACATAGGGGTGATTACATGTTAATGCAATAGAGTGTACACAAAATAACCTGTGCTGCCTTTGGTGAATAATATAAATCTCATTTTGTAACTTCAAACGCGACCAAGCAAACATTGGCATAAACATGTGATTGTTTTGTTGCATATCAAAACAACTGTGTGACATTTTAAGTGTATAATCTTGTAAATGTCAGCGTTGTCGATAACCCAAAAATATATTAATATGCTCATGACTAAAGCAACATATCTTAACTACAACATCCAAATCATTATTTTAAACATGATTACTGAATTACCCTGTTTTCATTTATCATTGTAAATATACAGGTGAACCTTGCTTGACGGTTACCTCTGTAATACGTGCACCTCACCATTACGGTCATCCTGGGACAGTCCAAAATTATTTCCATAACAGAAAAGTACAGGACAATTAATATGGTCACCTCCCTATTGAGGTCACTTTGGCCACATCCACATGACTGATGGCAAAGGTGGGTAATCAATCAGAAATAACAAAGTATTTAAAAAAATAGTTGAACATTCAAATACTTCTAGAAAGTTTCATTTTGCTAACTACAAATAATTAAATTTTCACAGCATATATTGAGAAAGTACTCAGATGTACTCATAATGTACTTGTAAAATATGAGTATATTGAGTATGAGTATGAATACATGACCTATAAGTTATACGAGTAAGAGTATGAGTACTTCAAAAATGTACTTGAGTACACGAGTACATGAGTACCGAGTACTTCCGCCCCAGGTCTGTTGTCCACATGACTTCTGTTTTGACACATGTATAAAACATTTGGTGTGCAAACTGTTAAGATAACTTGTTGCCACTGGATAATATAATAAAATAATAAATCAATATAACTATGTAAAACTTACTTGTGTCGGAAGTCTGCTCACAATGATGTCACCATGATCAAACCTGAGGGCTTTCTCTGCAACTACAGATGTGATAAATAGTAACCACACAAGTGAATCTAAGACAGTGATTTCAGGTTGTGGTATGATCTAACAACTTTTGTTTTGGAAAATGTAGTAGTCTGCACTGTTATGATTTCTAGAATAATTGTAAATGCAAAAAAATATGTCTGTAATTAACATTGTCTCTAATAAAGTATTTGTTCTGAAGTACATACCACAAGCTATGTACATAGAAATCACTGGCAATATGGTGACTTGTGTGTGGAATCACACAATATTTATATGAGCAATTCTCAAAAGGTCGTCACTCAGCACATCACCATTTAAACATTTTTATAACTTTGGAATAGGAACAAATAAAACATGTGGTCTTGATTGAATGGTTGTGAACATAATAAATAGATAGCACCAGATATATTGTTGGTGTTTGTGTTGTATTATATATACATGTTATTTTTTATTTTTTTTTGAAAACATGACTTAACAATTCCAGGCACTCATATTAAAAGCATCACACTTCCTAGAAAAACACAAAAAGGCACAATGATGCTTAGTTTGCATTTGTTCAACATAATTTTTTTTAGCTGTACAAAAAAAGGACCTTTAGAAAAGTAAATGGAAATGTATGCCCTGGTGGCCACGTTACTATGACAATGTTTGACTGATAATTTGATAACACACCTAATAGGTTTGTACAGTCTTGAACAACTTTGTCTTTTTATCATGTTGAGTAATTATGGAAGTGTACATCCAAACTGGAAAAATAATTAAAACAAAATCCTGACATTTGACTACCGGTTCTGTACTACACTTTTGTGACAACCTTTAAAGGGAATGTACAACATTTAAAGGGAATGTACAACATTTAAAGGGAATGTATAACCTTTAAAGGGAATGTACAGCATTTAAAGGGAATGTACAACATTTAAAGGGAATGTACAGCATTTAAAGGGAATGTACAACATTTAAAGGGAATGTACAACATTTAAAGGGAATGTACAACATTTAAAGGGAATGTACAGCATTTAAAGGGAATGTACAACATTTAAAGGGAATGTACAACATTTAAAGGGAATGTGCAACATTTAAAGGGAATGTGCAACATTTAAAGGGAATGTGCAACATTTAAAGGGAATGTGCAACATTTAAAGGGAATGTACAACATTTAAAGGGAATGTACAACATTTAAAGGGAATGAACTATGATTTTCATTGGTTAACCGAATGACTGTTTTACAGGACACTGTAAGCAGTGTAATACTGAATTTATTAGCATTAATAACATATGTGTTTGTAAAAAATCCATACAACAAAACATGTGATCTTTCCCTTCTTAATTTAGATGTACTTTGAGAAAAAATTATGAGAATTTTTATATT
The DNA here is from genome assembly GCA_009193005.1 of Lamellibrachia luymesi. NCBI lineage: Eukaryota > Metazoa > Annelida > Polychaeta > Sabellida > Siboglinidae > Lamellibrachia > Lamellibrachia luymesi. Next base: position 210,866 of record SDWI01000598.1, on the reverse strand, counting down.
TTAATCATAAAAAACCTTCAACTAGCTACAGATCAGTTAACCAATCAAAATCACTGTACATTCCCTTAAAGTATGCTAATTGCAAATAAGAATGTATGACAATTTTACTTCCAATGGATGATATACATGAGGTAACCTGGAACTTACACTTAGCATGTGTAAAAACAACAACAGCCGAATCTTCATCTATCAGGGTGAACACCCTCTCCACAACATCTCTACCAGAGTCAAAGTACTTGTACGTTCCTCTCAAGTCATCGTCATCAAGAGACCCGATTTTGCGAAGGACGATGGTCCGAGCTTCATCCCCACTGCAAACCAAATAAAAATCAGTGTATACCAACGCATCATCTTTTACGTCAGATATGCAGTGACACAATGCTGGAGTAAACGGTGCTAGTGCAACCCCTGATTTTTGCCAGCAAAAAAAACAGTCAGTGGTAGAGAGTGGGGTAAGTAACCGTAAGCAACGGGTCACAGTTTGTGACATAGGGGTTGAAAAAAATATCATATGCACTAGAGTCTCAATGACAAAAATCATAAAAGACCGATAATGTTTCCCTTCACAAAGATGCCGCAGTCAACAATGTTGGTATTTCCCATTTGAAGAAGTGGTTACCTTTGTAACAAGGGAAAATTTTTTAAAACAGGTATTGAAACCCTTTTTATTTAGTTTAAAAACACTTTGCATTATCCCAAAACTTTTCTCAATACGAACTATAGTTCAAAGTTGGTTCTCAGATGTGAAAACTTTTTTCTGTTTCTCTAATCCACCAAGTTATGACTTTTATCTTTGTATCTTTATATAAGAATTCATTATTACAACAAGATTAACTATTTTGCAGTGATTGTGAGTGTGCATGCATTCGTTCATGCACTATCATAATATACAACATGTGTGCACATATACATACATACATACATATTGGCACACACGTACACATGTGAGCATTTCATATGTGCAATGTTCAAATTACATCAATCCAGCCAGTGGATTCCGTCGTCAATGAGATGCAGTTTATGCGGTTTGCAAACTTCAAATGAAAAGTATATGGTAAGAGCGCGTGTTACAGTTCACTCACTGCTGTCAATCATCGGTCACACGAACAGAGCAAAACATGAAAAGGGCTGACCCAAACACACCCTCCGTAAACAAGTTTTCCCGAAGCCGGTTACGGAAACTATTGAACGTCTCAATTAGGATGGGTCTCTTCGAAGCTGTTGCGGCATTGCTTCTGGGCCGATAATGATGTTTTTTCATCATGAATATTACCAGCAATTTATCATTTGTGATACTGCAACTTTTTGACAATATCACGTTGAAGGAAATGAGACGACAATTGTTCTCATTGCCATTTTTTAACGTTGTTATAAGACACTGCTAGCATAGCAGTTCGATATATAAGTTTATCAAATATTAGCTTATATATCACATCGGTATGTGGGATATTGAGATCTAGTGCCGCATTGTCATTGAAGTAGGGGCCGTGTCAAAACGATGGGACAGGTTAAAGTTGCAAACAAATTAATAGTCCAAAACAACAGTAGTGATGCTATGCAAATTTATTCCAAAGTATTAAGTTACCAACAAATATATCCAATACGTAGATATGTGGAAACAAGTGGAAAGTCTGCCAAATCGCAATGGAATTTCGTCCAACTGAATTAGTGACATTCCTATAATAGTGTCTTTAAATCAGTCACAGTGATCATCTAATTTATTGCCTAACTACGCAGGTGCGACATATTCTGACTAAAACGGACCCGAACAGGCATTACATCACCCGCTCCCATGCAATAGTGATCGAAATGATCGAAAATACTCTAGCCACATTTATATGTATATATCATAGAGTTATGAGCTAAAATGGAAGCCATGTTAAAAAAAATAGCAAAACACATAATAAAAAATGTTTAATGATAATTAACCATTTCAGTACAACAGGCTGAGGTTCCGGCCGCGTGGTGTGTGATGCTACAGTATGACAGGCCGAATGTTTGTCATTGGCTGTATTCACCATTTAAATTGCTTTTTTCATAATTATGCGTTATGTGGATCCACTTATCATATACATTTGCCATGGCAAATAAAGTAGCTATTCAGTAGTGGCAATATTCACTGTGAATGCAGTATTCAGTGGTCACAGCAGATCAGGGCTGTAGTACTGAAATGGTTAAGGGCTTCCCTCTTCCTTTTATCAAAATGTCTGGACGAGAAACATGTTTATTTTTCATTTGGCCTAAAATTATATATATATATATATATATATATATATATATATGCTTAATTGATTCAGATGGTTGATTATAGGGGCCTAATTTATTGACTAGGATAACCCAACAAGTCATAGCCAAAGGCATAGCGGATTATCTCTACTGGGTCGATGCCGATGGAATGGGTTCACGTCGCGGGAGTCTTTCTACGGAACGCCAATTCTGAATTCAGCTGAACTTCCTCATGTCATGACATGAGGAAGTTCATAATGATTAGTGGCAGTCAAATTTAGTAAACAAGTAGTGATGGCTAATGCTATATTAATTACCTGCTGCCTCCAGAAGTCGTCATGTCAAACTACTCCCTGTTTGCTCCACTCTGTCGTTAGACTATCTCCCTTGTCAAGGTTTCGACGGACTGTTGCATTTTTCGAAGAAACTTCCTACGTTAGGTCTCGAATGTTAAATCTTGTTGAATGGTATCCGTGGGGAAACCCCTAAATTCCATGTCACGTGTCATTTAGATTTAAGTTTCATTTTGTTTCAACTCCATTCGAAAACTTTATCTTATTAATAGTTGCGGGATGTGTTCTCATGTATATATGTCGATTGAAGGAAGCACAGCACTGCTATGCAGCACATATAACTTGTAAAATGAGAACATTACGCCGGCTTAATATCGCAGTTCGAGTTCATATCATAGCCAAACATCGCCACCTAGCGATTAAAGGTGAAGTTAATTTTCAAACACCCCCAACAGCGGGACGAACTAAAACTCGCATAATATACATAATATNGTGTGTGTGTGTGTGTGTGTGTATAATATACGAATAGGACATAATTATTATATACAGTGCTCGAAGAAAATTTGCATATAGAAATACGTTAACATTTTGTTTTCATTATTTATATTTCGGCAATTTTTATACTGATATGTAAAATTAGCCAACAAACCACAAGAATAATATAAAATAACAAACAAATGTATTTTAATGAACACAAATGAAAATAATTCTGATGATAATTTCATCAATGACAAAACAGAATGACATAGAATAATATAGGAATATAACATATTATATACAGTCAGCGCTTGAAGAAAATCTATATGCAAAAATTCATTCATAAAAACCAAGACAGAGAAAAATGTTAAGTGAAAATCAATTTAATAAAATGTTTAATTTCTTACTGAAATTTGGAAGTGTGATTGAATGTATCAGTGTTATATATTTGCTAGTGGTTTACGAATACCTACCCGTTTGCCAAGTGATTACGTCAACCGATTTAAATCAATCGACTCACACTGACAAACAAATTGAGCCAAAGCCATTTACTCAGCAGTTACATCAAACACAGTTAAAAGACTAATCAAAAGATCTCCAAATTCCCCACCTTGCTGTGTGGTAATTGTGTTCAATAGCAATGGTGTTCCATGAAAAACTTTACGTTATCCAAGTAATTATGTCTTTTCTTGCCCTTATTAGATCAGTATATCATATTATAACTATAAAATTTAATGTACATTTGTTATTTAGCTTTTATTCTATACTTGGTCAAATGTTGATAAAAGAAATCACAATTAATGCAGAGAACATCGGTAACATTCTAATTATAAATGTAAATTTGTTATTTAGCCTTTATTTTTTAGTTGTTCATATAAACGAAATCACAATTAATGCACAGACGCACGCAGGTTTTTTTAAGCCCTTTCACACGGGCAAATTGCCCGTGTGAAAACCCTCCATGCCCGTATGAAATTGAACAGTAAAAAAATATTGTGTTGTGTATATATGCGCGGTAATGCGCCTGATAAAAGTAAAAAGTCTGAGCCTGAATAAGGATTTGTAAACTGCCACGTCGTCTGCACGACAAGGCTCTGGGTGAGGAGGACACTCGAATAGATGTTGTGTCACTTGGGGGGTCCTCTCCACAGTCACATTCAAATGTATTTATTGATTTATGCTTTACAAGAAATTCCGCCATATAGTCTCTAATTAAAGATTCTAGTAATTTGCATACAACTGATACTAAACTCACTGGTCTGTAATGTTGTGACTTGTTCCTCGACCACTTCTTAAATAGCGGCGTAATGTTTGCTTCTTTCCATTCTAAAGGAAATTTTCCTTTTTGTAGTGATACAAGTTAAACACTTTTGTAAGTGGTGTACTAATTTGCTCTACAATTTCCTTGAGCAGTTTTGGTGGTATCCCATCAACGCCAGGTGAATTATTATCTTTCATCTTCTTAATTTTCTTTGCTATCATTTCAGGAGTTAAAAAATAACTGCCCTAAATGAGCAGATTAATCGCCCTCAAATTTAGTAACTGGAAGTGAGCTGGTATCTTCTGTTGTGAAAACTAAGCTGAAATGCTCATTCAAGAGCTCTGCCATTTGAAACCCGTCTGAAATTATGTTTCCACTGTTGTATTCCAGTGAACTTTCTGTTTACTTCTTACATAAGCATATAAACTCTTGCTGTCATTTTTTATATTACGTGCCAATTTTTGTTCAAAGGTTCTTTTGGATTGTCTAATTTCAGTTGTAGATGGGCTAAGTTCCTCTTTAGTAGTTTGTGTAGTCTACTACATTTCCAGTGTGTCTATATACTCCCACAGTATCTGCTTGTGAGCAATTTTTGTAATAGCCTCTTTTGACAGGTGTTTCCCATGTTTTCTTAATGGAACAAATTTCTCAGTAATGCCCTCAATCTCATATTTTAAACAGGTCATTCTTCAGCAAGTAATTCCAATCTATAGTCACTAGATATGTTCTCATCTCTTTACATTTGCCTTTGTTGAAGTTCCTCCTACGTTGTTTTTTATATGTATTCCCTGTTTTTACTTTTATGTTAAAATGGATTTGGTTATGATCACTGGAGCCCAAAGGTTTGTGTACTTTAACATTGTCAACTAATTCATTTTCAGAAGACAAAATTAAATCCAACACATTCCCCCCTCTGGCTGGTTCCAAGACATGTTGAGTAAGGAAATAATCTTGTGTTAGAAGATTCAACTGGTGGTCGTCACCCCTGCACTCTCTAATGATTTCCATTGTATACGGGCGTGATTAAAATCACCCATTATAACACATTCCCCTCACTCACCTCCCTCATAGCACTTTGATGTTTTACATCTTCCTCTTGTCCTATGTTTGGACTATGATAAACTATTCCTACTGTTAATATTGAGTTCTTGGTAACTATGTTACACCAAATTGCTTCCTCACAAGCTGCTTCACTTCCTATGTTTGGACTATGATAAACTATTCCTACTGTTAATATTGAGTTCTTGGTAACTATGTTACACGAAATTGCTTCCTCAAAAGCTGCTTCACTTTTCAGTGTTATTTCATATGCTTGGATAGATTCTTTAATATATAAAATTACTCCACCTCCCCTTCTTTCTCAACTATCCATCCTAAACATTAGATAGCCTGTCAGTGCTAACTCAGCATCTACTATGTCATTATTTGCCCATGTTTCTGTCGACACCTGTTACTTGGGTGTCAATATCTGCTACCATAATGTCTAACTCGTTTTTTTTTACTATGCTCCTGGCATTTAAGCATATACATTTAAGTTCATTTTCCAAAATAATTGGTGAACATTTCTTTGGATGTGTATTTGTAGTAGTACTCCTTTGACTTTTCTATATCAGTTCCCCCTCAACTCAACTCACACCCAAGAACTGCAAACCTCCCCAGCCAGATGAAGTCCATCTCTCATGAAAAAGTATTCTCTTCCCATAAAGTGTAACCACATGTCTACAAAGCCTACTCCCTCCTCCATATATACCTTCTGTACTTGTGTGTTGATCATCATCTTTCTACAGTTCCTATACTCCTGACCCATCCCTCCCATTACTGGTAATATCCCCGATAAAACAATTTGTCCAGTACATGCCTCTTTGAGTATCTTGACCAACCTCCCGTACTTACTACTTACCAACGATGGCCAATGTTCCCTTCTTCTCCACTGTTTACTACTTTATCTACTGTCCTAATGATTGAATCCCCCACGAATACACGGGCTTTCCTCACTTTCCACTGTGACACTACATTTGCGAAGCTTCTTTCCCGCCGCGTCACTCGCTTACCATTCTCTTGCTGTATGCTATGCCTCCCCGTCATCTTGTCATTCTGCTTTACTGTCTTATTGACATCTCTTTCCTTTTCTCTTATATATCATCAACCTCTACTGTCTTACCGCCTGGTAATCCCTCTCCACTCACCCGTTTATCTGTCTTTTTTGCACACTCTGCCTCCTGCCATTTTTTCTTCAGTTCCACAGTCTTCTCCTTTTTCCTTTTCTATTCTCCTCGACCGTCTTACCACCTGACAGTTCGTCTCTACTCCCCCGTTTGCTTTCGTTTTGTTGCACACTCTTCCTTCTTCCATCTTTCTCCTTACCAGCTTTCTCCCTCACATTGCCTCTGCTCTCCTCGTTGTCACCATCTCTGCTCTCATCGTTCTCACCACCTCTGTTCTCTTCTTTCTCACCCTGCCCTGTCACCGTCAAAATAATCTGCTTTAACTCATTTACCTGCTCCTGTAGACATTTCACTGTCTTACATCCCCTACACTCGAAATAAAAATAATTTCCTGAAACTCAGCCCACGAATTTTCACACCCGGACTTTGCAAAGTCTACCCA
>SDWI01000598.1:149031-200426 GCA_009193005.1 Lamellibrachia luymesi | reverse complement strand
GGCCGAGTCTACTGGAGGAATCGTCGTTTCCTGAGAACAACGAGATCGTCATCGGACGATGACGACAACGCTGACGACAGCGAATCACATCACGACGACAGCGATGAATCGCAAACCGCGATTCACAGCGCACCACGTCGAAGTACACGTCGGCGTACTCCCAGAAAATGACTGTCACTTTAAAGTAAAGTCTATAACTCTTACTACAAGACACAGACTTTAAAAGAAAGGAGGGAATTGGTGTGGTCTCCCTATATGTGACACCCCTAGGACTGAACCCCTTATTTGGTTTAAGGTTCACTTCCGGCTTTTGACCTACAATTGTATCAACAGCTATTCTCAACCGTTCTTACAATAAACCTCTTCTACTTTAGTAATTGTGACTGGTGAGTACTATTGTATCAGAGAACATAACAAAGAGTAGCAGAACTTGTTCTACGCATAAAAACACGATACCAACTGAAAATAGTTCAAGTATATGCTCCAACGACATCACACACAGAAGATGAAATCTTCTAAAATGACATCGATAAAATCTTGGAGAATCCAAGCCACTATACAATATACAACAAACCCATCCGAAGTTTCGGCCTAGGACAGAGGAATGAACGAGGTGATACCTTAATAGACTGGACAACATCAAAGGATTACAAGATCATGAATACACTATTCCAGAAGAAAATTGAGAGGAGATGGACATGGAGAAGCCCAGACGGAAAAACGAAGAATAAAATTGATTACATCATGACTGACATGCCGAACATGATCACAGATGTAAGAGTCATAAACCGCATAAACATTGGAAGCGACCATAGAATGTTGATGAGCAACATCAGATTAGACACGAAAGCAGAAAGGAGAAAGCTGCTAAGAAAAAAGAAACAACTAAAAGTCGACACTAGAGAAATTGGAATTAAAAAGAACGAATTCCAACTCGAACTGAAAAACAGGTTCACTGCTCTACAAGAACTGGATGATATCGACACTCTAAATGAAAACATTACAGAAATGATCCAACAGACGGCGACAAGCATAGCCAAACAAAACACCAAACGGGACAAGTCTAGATTATCAACTCCAGCAAGGGCACTAATGAAAAAAACGTAGAGAAATGGTAAAGAACACCGCTAGTGACTGCATAGAGTACACAGAGATAGGCAATACATCAGAAAATACAACCTAGACACCATACGAGCTTGAACAAGGTCAGAAGAACACACATCCTAGGCCAAAATAGACTGACAACACTCCTAGACAATCAGGGCAGAGAAATCCAAGACCAGGATAAGATCTTAGAAAGAATAGAAGAGTTTTACACCGAACTTTATGACAGCGACCAAACCGTACCAATACGCACAGACCCAAGAGAAGTACCATCAGTAACAACATGGGAAGTAGAAGACGCGCTAAAGAAGGTGAAAAACGGGAAGGCAACAGGAAATGACCAAGTAAACATCGAAACGTTGAAGGCAGGAGAGGATACCATCGCCAAAGCCTTAGCCAAGCTGTATATAAATTGCATATCAGAAAGACGAATTCCCACTAACTGGAAAAATGCAAAGATGGTGATAATCTTCAAAAAAGGCAATCAAAAAGACATAAAGAACTATAGGCCAATATGCTTGCTATCGAACATCTACAAGCTATTCACAAAGATTCTAACAGCCAGACTGGAGAAAAAAGTAGACGAGAATCAACCCAGAGAACAGGCAGGATTCAGAGGCGGGTACTCAACGACAGATCACATCCATGTTATAAATCAACTGAAGGAGAAGTGCCGCGAATTCAACATACCACTTTGGGGGGATACCGTCTCACCCAAACTATTCACATCAACACTCGAAAGTATCTTCAGAAGACTGAACTGGGAAAACAAAGGCCTGAAAATAGACGGAGAACATCTTAACCATCTCCGTTTCGCAGACGATATCTTCCTGCGCACCTAAACACCACAAGAACTAGAAAAGATGCTACAAGAACTATGCGAAGAAAGTAACCTAAGCGGCTTGAGGATGAACATCTCAAAAACAAAAGTAATGGTGGAAGAAAACACTCCAATATACGTTAATAACACCCAGAAGTACCGTATAGCTAGCAACCTATAATAAATAAATAATACATAATACACTTCTATTAAGTAATATGCATAATGATGTTACAGAAGAGTGCAGTTAAATTGTGCCATTTCCGATTTACTCCATTTTATTTAGGTATAAAATAGTTCGTACACCAGTACACATCCCAATCAGTGATCACCAGTATTACGACAGTAGATGATGTATTAACAATAACCAGCTAATGTAGGCCGCCCATTAGGTGTTTGTTCAATAGACGGAACAGCCAAAACATGGCCGCCAATCGTCAATCAGTCATCGTTCCGGGAGCCCAAAACGTACTTTCATCTACGTGTAATTATTTTATACTTTGTGGAAAGTTGCATTATGACATTATCTTTCTACACATTCCAGTGACATCATTATATCGATTATGCCATCCACGCTATTCGCCATTCCATCTGGTTCTGGGCTTGTTCCGGGCTGGTTCTGGCTAATATGAAATATCGGTGACTTTCTTTAAACTAAACTGAATTACTACTTACGGGTAACTTTTAACAACAAATGTTGCTAAAACAAGGTTTTCAGGTGCTCGAGGCAAGACGGTTGAAGAAAGACGGCAAAATCTTCAGTGTGTGGACCTTAAACTGCAAGGTATTCGTTAAGAAAAGCGAACATGCGCAGAGGCTCCACGTTGTCAATGTACAGCAACAACGAGATATTGTGCGCTAATCTATGCCAAAGAACACTGCGATGTCAACGAACAATGCTATATCTAAGAACACTACTATGTCGAAGAACAATGTTATGTGTAACAACAATAATATGCATAAGAACACTGCCAAGAACATGGCGAAGTCTAAGAACACTGTGTCTAAAATACTGCTATGTCTGAGAACACTATTGTATCTATAACCACCAAATGACAGAACAGTCTGATCAGTCTTACCTCTTACATCTTGGTGGTATTGAAGAAAATAGTTTAAAACACATTCTTGATAAAAAAAAATGTATAATGAAAATGTCAGAACTCAAGAAATACAGCACGCTTCATATTATGACACTGACAATTAAAAAATTTTAGCAGATGAATATAAAGACCGTTTACGTATTTTCAGCTCGAACATACAATCTATATATGCAAAATTCAATGAATTGGAAATATTTATCGAAGAACTCAATACTATTAATTTTAAATTCAATGTAATATGCTTACAAGAAAGTTGGATAACGGACAATAGTGACCTATCACAAATACAACTGCCTGGCTACAACTGTATCATTCAAGGGAAAAGTTGCAGCAGAAAGGGTGGTTTAGTAATTTACATAGATACAAGATTCAAATATGAAGTACTGATTAATCTAAATGAGTATGATTATTGGGAGGGACAGATTATTAAAGTAACCGGCGGAGGGCTACCCAAAGAAATCATCATAGGCAACATCTACCGGCCTCCCAGAATGCTACATGACCAAATTAGGCAGTTTATAAATGAACTCACAGTACTCATGACAAACATAGAAAATAAAAACGAAGTAATATTGGCTCGAGACTATAATTTAAATCTGCTAAGGATAAACGAAAACGAAGCATGCAGTGATTTTTTAAATGCTAACAACACATAGTTTCTATCCGCAAATTACCCTGCCAACGAGATTTTGTCATACAACCGGTACACTCATATACTTCTTCGTCAAAATAAAAAAACAATCAACAAAGACAAAAGTAGGCATATTATTAAAAACACTATCTGATCATCAACCCTATTTTATACTACTTGACATGACAATTAATAAAGAAGCCACTCCCAAATTTATACAAATAAATGTTCAAACGGAGAAAGCCATGACCCAAGTAAATAATGAAATCATTGCATCGGAAATATACAACAAACTAGATAAAAGCAGGTCAGCCGATACAAATATGAACTATGACATAATGCACGATGCTATTTTAATTGCTAAAGAAAAACATATGCCCTGTAAATTAGCCAAATAAAAAAATATAAACGTAAGAAGTCAAAATGGATAACACAGGGATTGCTTAAATCAATAAGATATAGAGATAAATTATATTCAAAAAAGAAAAGACAAGACCTGGCACACTAGAATACAATACCCTAAACACAAACTTAAAAACATACACTACCATATTAAAGAGCAGCATCCAAGCAGCTAAAAACATTTACTTCGAAACAACATTCACCAAATTTAAACACGATATCAGAAATACATGGAAACCCATCAATGAAATTTTTTCTAGGAAAAAATTTAACGAATTATCTCCCATAATAATTAAGGAAAATAATACTGAAATAACTAACAAATTAGAAATAGAAAATATATTTAATACTTACTTTACTAATATTGGTTCAAATCTCGCTAAAAGTATACATTATTCAGGCGAGAAGAACCACAGATACTATCTCAAGAATGCACAAAACACAAATTTAAAGAAATTGATTAAGAAACTATCAAGATATCTATAAACAATCTCCCGAAGAAAGAGAGATGTGGTTCAGATGGTATATCTACAAATTTATTAAAACATATTGCGCCATCACTCGTCAAATCCTTAGCGCTAATAACAAATCAAATTATACACACTGGTGTTTTCCCTGAACAACTAAAGCTCGCCAAAGTCATTCCCATTTTTAAGAAAGAAGACCCAGCCATGTTAACTAATTACAGACCAATCTCTCTTTTGCCAACAATATCAAAAGTTATAGAAAAAGTAATTAGTATTCAACTGTATGAATAGTTCGATGATTCTAAATTGTTTGCAGAAAATCAATATGGTTTTCGACCTGGTCACTCAACAGAATATGCCGCCTTAGAGTTGATAGATAGAATCACTACTCAAATGGACAACAATAAAATATCTATAAACATCTTTCTCGATCTATCAAAGGCTTTTGATTCCATTAATCATAAAATATTACTGGACAAACTAAAATACTATGGGTTGGAGGGCCACACGCTGAAACTATTCAACAGCTACCTAACAAATAGAAAACAATATATTGAATTGGGCGATGTTAAATCTAAAACATTGAATATAAGCACTGGTGTCCCACAGGGGTCTATTCTTGGGCCGCTATTGTTTATAATCTACATAAATGATATTTCACAGTCTAGTGAAATGTTTAATTTTATAACCTACGCTGACGACACTACCCTTTCAAGTACGCTAAATAATTTTAAAAACAAGGAGAACATAGATGCTGGGTCCCTAATTAATGACGAACTTGGTAAAATAAACGAATGGCTTGAAATTAACAAACTGTCACTAAACATAGACAAATCTAGATATATGCTTTTCCACCTGCCAAATAAACAACTAAATGCACCTACGCTCCAAATCAGTAACACAAACATTACAAAAAATTATGTATTCAACTTCCTAGGTCTAACTCTGGACTCAAGTTCTGTTATAAATTTATGCACAACCTATTAGCATCGTACCTGCAAAATTGGCAGTTGACACCAAATGCAAACATCTACACCCACAACACACAAAGACAACATGAATTACATACATTTAGAACACAACATGAATTTGCTAAGCGATGCCTGAGACACAATCTACCTAATACTTTAAACAATACACCAGCCCTGGTAATAGAAAAAATCATCACACATAGTCTAAGTGGGTTTGCGATCTACACCAAACATCAATACATACAAAACTATCAAACCTCGTGCAATATAGCAAATTGTTACACATGTAGGCAGAACCAATAATGACAAAACATGCACTAAACACACGAACGCACATATTCACAACTTCACAAAGAGAATACACACTTTAAAGGCATACACGCACGCACGCATACGTGCATGACATTTCGTTTTCCTTCTATTTGCAAGATTTGCAATTGTTGGACGAACTCTAATAATTTTATTTATTTTTATTTGTTCTCATTATAAAAGATTATAACTTGTTAGGCCAACTAATTTATTTTACTAAATTATAAATGTTCCAATTTATAGGTGGCTCCTCGATAGCGACTAATTAGTCTTAGAGGAGTCTCCTCACCCTATTACCATTACCTTATACATCTTAATACACACCACGTTCATAGTAAAATTACAAACTTATACTAGGTATTATTGTTTTGTTAACATGAATGTATGTGTGTATCTTTTGAAATGTTACATTGGTCAAACAAACACAAATCTTCTTCTTCTTTCTTCTTCTTCTCTATCTTTAATAGGTATTAAATTATTTACAATAATATTATGTACCTACTCAGCTGATCACAACAAACCTTATTTATCGCTCGCACTACCGAGTCTTCGGAGATCTATTATATAAGCTACCCTAAAATACTGCCTATGGTTAAATTTTAACAGAAAATATTGCCTAAACAAGGTATCTTGCTAGTTTATGTTTAATATACACGCAACACTGATACTTATCTGATCAATATTCCACGGTTTATCCATTATCCAATCCACCAAATTCAATTTCAGGGCTAGTTGTTACAGTCGACTGCGCCTGGGAAACTTCACATATCTACCTAACTACAACATGGAATATCAATGGTATGAAACATGTGAAACATTAACACGAATAATAAATTTAATGTATACTTTGACAGAAATAATGCATCTAACATACTTTTTTTCACAAAAAGTGACTTTAACTGAAAATTGTAACAACTAGTCCCGGTCTCCCCTACTGTTCAGCATCCATATTGACACTGCAATGTATGTCCACGTATATTCATTTTGATGTGGCCAACATCAACATTTGTATTTTTTAAGTAACATATAATGCTACGGTATTATACAATGCCGTGGACTCCAGTCAACTAAATCAACCATCATGAAACTCAACAGGTATGGGAAAGTGGAGCATGTCCGCACACCTAAGGTATAATGTGTCATAACTAATGAACTGTTTACACCAGTAGGGTACAGTTTCGCCTTTTTAATATGTATATTTAGTAGTTTACTACTATAAATTATCAAACCTCTAAGAAAAACGTAGATGTTATCAACATGTATTGATCACTGCTGTGCGGATATGCCCCGGCGTACAGGGGCATATCCGCACAAGTATGTGCGAACATACTTCGCGTATTTCAGTCCTTTGCCACAGAGCAAAATACGAACTGCAATGGTAAATTTCAGGCTGCAGAACATCACATGTGTTATTTGGGGGCTAAATGCGCCCACATAAATAATACAAACATCATCAATCAGCTGTAGTTTATATAATATAATGGCCTAAATTTGGTGAAGTAGATGCGTGATATTGGTCTGTCTCAACATTGGTCTGTCTCAACAACAGTGCAAACGGAAAGCCATGCGACGAAGAAAACTGAAAGGACACATCGCACCTATTGTTAGGCCAACCTCCCACCATTTGGGTGAGGGTGTTGGATTCAGTACATTTCCAGTATACCGTCATTGAAACAAATTCCACATTTGATGGGTTCTCTGTTTTCTGTGTACAACGCACGTCAACGCCCACACCGCATTTAGAGTATAACAAAATCACAATTATAGGGTAATTTAGGGTATGTAGTTTGAAATATCACAGCGAGTTTTTACGATAAAGGGCAGACACTAAGTAGTATATTGACTTTGTTATATTAGTAATAACCGTTTCCTTAATTAGGGCATACCCAAATATAATTTGCTCCCTGTTTATATGTCGGACATGCGAGTGGAGAATTAATTGTGTGTTTCCGCCCAGCTGTTAGCAAACACGCATTTCCTGTTAGTATGTTGTGGTTAACACAACAGTGACAGTAGGTAACAACGTAACCACCTCTCTGCTGCCAGACTCTCCTCTCGACAGATTCACGAAGCCGAGCGAGAGTCGGATAAGCGAGACTGCACTAGCTGCCAATAGTCTAGTCTCGCTTATCCGATTCTCGCTCGCCTTCTTGATTCGCCGAAAAGAGAGTATGACAGTTAGTGCCCACTCTCACCACTCCATTTTGTGTAGGCGTTCCCGTGAAGCGCCAGCAGCCAATCAGCTTCATTATCGAAATGCCATACTAAATATGTTTTGTCTGATTTTACTTTTCAGTCGGACAAATTGTGTCAATATAATAAAAGTTTGAAATTAATTCGAATTGCATCGTATAACCTATTATGAATTAGCCAAATGCTCAGATGACATCGTAATCAATCATTGTCATTTATTCCAGGCGATGATGTGTACGACACATGCCACAGCATGAGCCTGGATAATCCAGGCTACACTGCCACAATTTATATTTCATGTGTAAATTGTGCACATCTTTATTTGATTTGGTAAGCTCCATTTTCTAAGAACTCAATTCCGTACGCTTACGCTTGTGGATAATGTTTGCATTGAAATGTATCAATATACAAAATAACGTCCGTTTTTATTAACTAAGATACGCATGCTCAAGTTCAGAGTTGCAATTACATAGCAAATCGTAAACAACAATCGCGTTGCCCAGCCAACCAGTCGTTTATACCACTCCGCAACTGTCCATTTTGAATTGATGATCATGTTGTTGCAGTGGTTATATGCTGAGTGCGCCATTGTTGCGAGTATGTAAATTACCTTCACATTTGATCGCCAGATGGCGGTGTTGGACTGTTGTGAACTCGTGGAACTTCAATATTTAGGCTTTATTTTAGTCGACATAAACTGCTCATCTTACAAGTGGTTAACAACACACAGTAACAGTAAAAGTGTGCTTGCATCGGTCGACGACTATATCAGAATACATCCCGCAACTGTTCATAAGATAGTTTTCGATTTAACCACCAGGGGTCGAAACAAAATGAAACTGAAATCCGGTTTTCACGCGAACGTAGCGGGGCTGTTAACGTCGTACGCTTCGTTAAATTAACAGTCAGTTCGTCAAATCAATAGTCAGTTGAAACCTTGGCAGGGGACATTGTCTGACGATAGCGTGGAGCAGAGACGAAGTAGTTTGAGATGCTGGCTTCAGGGGGCAGCAGGTAATTAACTTGGAGTTAGTTTCATACTTTCAACATGTCAACATGAAATGAGCCGAATACGAAGTTGAGCTGACTCGGCGTTTCTCCCGCGACGCGTACACTATTCCATGACCTCCCCCCATAGAAATATAAGTCGCTATGACTTTTTGGGTTATCTTAGCCTATATATAGGCTTTTAAGCCTTGATTATCAGTCAATCAAGCAAAAAGCACTAATGGGACGATGCTGTAATGTGGTCATGTGACTGTGAAAAGAAATAGCCTCGGACCAACATTCAGCCTCTAACCCATTGAACTTGCGTTTTCCGCCCGATGAAGACTGCGTTCTTAATTAATGAATTTTTTTCAGAGTTTCGGTTTGGCCAAGCCATAATTAATGTCTTTGAACAGTGATTTCATCAAAAGTAAATAAAATTACACACACAAGCTAGCATGGCGTTGATATCATTGTTGATAGTTAGATATTGAATTTTTTTGCAAAATGACAGAAATGAGACATGCAAAAATAATTATGGAGGCAGCTTTAAATATTGTTGTAAGCCCCTAGTTTTCTCATTAAGAGGCAGCCCAGTCAGACGTTTACTAACATATTTGAGCTATCTACTTACCCAATCACACACGTGAAACAACTGCCCGTTTATTAAATTTCATGTTTGTTAAGCCCACCCCATCACTCAAACTACTAATTTGTGATTGCGTAATGCTAATATTATTTGGTGTTAGTTAGTGTTGGCTTGTATAGTATAAATAGTTTGATAATGTATGAATATTAAATAAAATAAAAGTAAAGTTAGTTTTATTTTAACATTACATACTATTATTCTAGTGTATATTCTGCTTATGGTTTTTAGTTAGTGTTAGTACAGTAGTTAGTTACTACTAGTTTGGTTAGGTAGTTAGTTAGTATTAAGTAATGTTAATTAATGCTCATGAATTACTAATTACGTAATGTTTATTACAATAATTATTGTGCTACTATAAATTTGTATTACAATTATCCATTAACCAACAGGGCGGCTCTTATGTTAGCGGCTTACATCATGCCTTAATAAGAGTCTCCCTGACCATAAATTCATTTATATATATTTGCTGTATTTAATATTATTGTATTGTCAAATAAATTATTCTGATTCTGTCTATTATTCTGACTATTATTTTTTACAGAAGTAGAGAGTAGCTCTTGGACATTGTTGTGGTTTATTTAATTATCATTATTTCATTGAATTTCAAGTAAATCTCATTTTTGATCTCGTTTTTGTGATAGTGAAAAATATAAAATACTTTGCAAACATGCACCAGTTTACATGTTTATTGAAAATGTTGAGGAGGCGGGGGCAGTGTGTTGGCTTGCACCCATCCCTTATGAAAATATACCATGGTAAATGCCATGGTGTTTTGAAGCAAGTAAACCATGGTATACCATGTAATTCCATGGTATATTTTTATAAGGGATGTTTCGATAACTTGTATTATAACTTTGACTCTTTCAAACATGTTCTATTCAAATCGATTTGGGTACTTGTCTTAACAGAGGGTACATGACTTTTGCTTTTATGAAGACATTAGACAATGTCCACAAGGCCTCACCCCCTGTAGTTGCATAATCTGTCTTGGAAAGGAAAGCATGTTGTGTGTCTGGCTGTAGCAGTGGTAATTATTGTTTGCTGAGAGATTGGATTAGCACCTGTCCAGGGCTATGTGTACTCTATGGGTCTCCAACCAGACTGCAAACTGGTACAGTATTAAACAATTGTAGCCCAGACTGTCTCACTTGAGTCAACATACTGAATTGGTAGCAACTAGCACAAGCTCTAAGTGGACTTTAACTCAGGGCTTCTGACTTGAAAAGATACTTGCTCTGGAAGACAAGTTTGTGTGGCTTCACTGCATTCAGAAAGGGAATAGCTCAAACATACACAATGTCATAAAATATTTTACTATCAGGCTATCTGGTGTCAATACAGCTACACAAGTGTACGCACTTTGTGCTTTTGTATTAAAAAACATACAAAACTTTGTTGATCTCAATGCTTGTATACAATTATTATTATTTTTTTTAAATTCATATAAATCAGCGAGTAAAAAATCATAAAACAATGATTTGTTTGGAGTGATTTAAATCAATGATTTACGTCTATGATTTAAATCAAACAACCCTTATTAAGCATGTTATTATGATCATTCCAGTGAAAGAAAGCTTCATGAAATACCAAGAATTGAGAAAATCAGAGTCAGTTAGCTATTTTTCACTTTAAAACACACTTCATTTAAATAACTTGCAAGTGCCATGCACTGTCAACAAATCCTTGGGATATGATTTTCGGTATTTGACTCCTAATGACATATATGGCTAATGGGTGGTACCCCCAAATTGAGATGGTAACCGTAAGTGGTGAAAAAAGTGGACAAGAAGCGGTAAAAATTGACATATTTGGTCTGTCTGTGTGTGTTGGAGGTAAACCCAATCCCTACACTGGTATATGGTATACACTGAATAGGTGGATGCTGTGGCAGAATGGTTAGAACATAGGAGTCAGTCGACAGAATGAGTACCTGGGGCATTCCGTCTCAAATCAACTAATATAAGAAATTCTTGTTGCACTCATATTTTTGAATTCGACCAAAATTTTGCCAATTAATTCACATGTCAATATGACCACACCTGTCAAACCATAGGGCTGTAGAGTTATGACCATTTCAAATTTGGCTGATCCTGTCGTTTTTGCCAATTTTCAGAAATCATGAAGATTGTTCTACTTCAAATACTAATAATTAAAAATATTTGCGCTATAACTCTGAGATTTGGCTTATTCTTCATTATGTGTAGATAGTAACATACATACTATAGTTCCACATCTGTATATTAGTTCTCCCGCAATCTGCCATTGAAGTTGTGTGTTTTTATGTGCGAAATTGAGCCAACAAGTGATTTTAGAACCATATTTCAACACTAAAATATGTTAGAACACACATTAATCTTATTTGGATCAATAACACACCTACATATCTTGGTATGTGAGAAGTTTGAAGTTTCTATCTAGTTTAGTTTATGAGATACTGATCTCCAAAGTGGTACACTGTGAAAATTGGCCCATATTTAGCAGCTAAAAATGCTTTGTGGCATGCAGCTAAAATTCAAATTTATTTTTTATGTGAACGGCAGGTACAATGCCTGTGTAATGCACCATATTTGGATTCCCCATTCAAATGGCTTCATGTTGAAAACAATATTTCAAATAGACGTGTTTTGTGTTTTTTTCTAACCAATAGATTACAATACAATATCAAATCCTATAGCTGATTTTACTACCTATTCCATCTCTAGTAATAAAGAGAGGTAAAAATTGTTGTCAAATGTAAAAGAAACTTCTGAATACATAGTTCTAGATTATATGTATCTGGGTCATTTCATGTGAAATCAACCAATGGTCAAAACGTCGAAATCTAAGAATTTACTTTTAAAATCTTAACCAATGGCTAGGTAGCTATACATGAGCACTTGTGCAAAAGGACTAAGCATTTACATGCAAATTGTCGTTATAATGCCCTTGTATAATATGAACAAGGGGTAAGCATCCAAAATTGTGCCTATTATTTTTATATGTTTTCATGTGCCTCTAATTTTTAGGAGTTATTAAACTATGTATCTAAAATTTGCTGAATATGTAGATATATTGGTACAGGTTGTGTAGACTAGATAGTTCATCTCATTATATTATAAAGTAAATGTATTAGTCTGATTTAGTCACTAGCATGCACTTTTTATAAAGAATTCGCAAACGCTGGGACAAGCTGTAATATATGTGACCAGGTTTTTTCTAAGGCCTTTCACATGGGCAATTTGCCCATGTGAAAACCCTCCAAGCCCGTGTGAAATTCAAAAGTAAATAAAAAGTATTTTGTTGTGTATATATGCGCAGTAATGCGCCTGATAAAAGTAAAAACAATTTTGCCCGTGGCCGTGTGAAATATTGCACTGCCCATATCAGCTGAACCTTAAAAAAACCTGTATGTGACAGAAACAATTGTNGTAATATATGTGACCAGGTTTTTTCTAAGGCCTTTCACATGGGCAATTTGCCCATGTGAAAACCCTCCAAGCCCGTGTGAAATTCAAAAGTAAATAAAAAGTATTTTGTTGTGTATATATGCGCAGTAATGCGCCTGATAAAAGTAAAAACAATTTTGCCCGTGGCCGTGTGAAATATTGCACTGCCCATGTCAGCTGAACCTTAAAAAAACCTGTATGTGACAGAAACAGTTGTGTATAATAATTGTCTACTGCAGCTCATTACTATGTACACTTTACTATTGTAATGTCTGCTTTTATTATGTGCAATAACATATGGAACTCAGATTACATGTATATGTGTGCTCTGTTGTGTATATGGAATATACAAGATACTGAATTGAATTGAATGCAAAATAAAAAAAATTAAAGGAGGAAGGACAATAGGCATAAAAATGATGAAAAATATGTTATAGTTCCAAAAAATGTCAGGATGGTGTTCTGTCTCTTTTAATTTAAATTGAAGCTGAAAATCACTGTTCTTCCTAATGGCATTTTCTCCTAAATTTCTCCCAAATTGGCCAAACATTTCCAAAATAAATGCGGCAGAACACCATCCTGAAATTTAAATATATTGTTTATCTAATAAAGGACTATGCACAGTGAAAAATGGTGGCCATAGGACTTGTCCCACATTCTCATTTTGGGTGCTGAAAGTCGTTAAATATGTAAAAAAAAGTATATATTTATAATAAGCCAAATCATAAAATGCAATACATTATGTATACATCATAAATACATTATGTATATACAAGATAAAAACAGTTGTGACGTAGTTTATATTCTCAGCTTATAAAATATCAGCAAAGGTGGGGGAACCAACCACCGAACATATATCATATAAAGTTAGTAAACCGACCCAACCAGAAATCAAACAAACACTGGTGTAGATGGGGTAGGAGGATGGGGAAAAACATTTCAAAATATCGAGAGCAACAAATATTTTACCTTCATAAACTTTGGCCAATATCGAAAGAGAGGCTAATTATTATTATGCGTGCATTATGATTGTAAGAAAATGTAAGGTCGGCTTACCGTACAATCAAAATATAAGCTGCAGCATTGCCCACATAAATATCATTTCAGTTTTCAATTCAAATGATGATTTTATGCGGGACAAAGCTACCTACAAAAGAGTTAATGACATGGAATCGTGGCTCGTTTGCTGAAGACAACCAAGTCAAATGTATGTTTGTACACGAGCTTAATAATAAGCCAAATCATAAAATGCAATATATTATGTATTCATCTATATACAAGATAAAAACAGTTGTGACCTAGTTTGTATACTCAGCTTATAAAATATCAGCAAAGGTGGGGGAACCAACCACACAAGGCCAATCTGTAAGAATGGCTCCCCCCACTGTATACCTACTGTCCTTCCCCTCTCATTCTCAAATTGCGCATGCAAAATGCACAGCTAGAAAACTTCTCAAGTTAGAGGCACATGAAAATATGTAAAAAAAATGGATACAATTTTGGGTGCTTACCCCTTTTCCATATTATACTAGGGCATTACAGAGACAATTTGCATGTAAATGCTTAGTTCTTTTGCACAAGTGCTCATGTATAGCCAGCCACCTAGTCATTGATTAAAATTTTAGTAAATTATGAGACATCAACGTTTTGCCAAATTTTTTTTTATTTCACATGGAATGATGCAGGTACATATAATTTCGAACTACGTATTCATAAGGTTTTTGGCATTTGAGCACAATATTTAAATAATTTTCTTACTAGAGATGGAATAGGTAGTAAAATCAGCTTTAGGATTTGATATTGTGTTATAATCTATTGATTAGATAAAAACACAAAATACGTATATTTGAAATATTTTTTTCAACGTGAAGCCATTTAAATAGAGAATCCAAATATGGTGCATTACACAGGCATTGCATTGGAATTTTATCTCCAGGGCCACATAGCATTTTTGGCTGCTAAATATAGGACACTTTTCACTATTTACCAACTTTGGAGATCAGTATCTCATAAACAAATCAAGATAGAAACTTTAAACTTTTCATATACCTACATATGTAGGTGTTTTATTGATATAAATAGGATTCGTTTATGTTCTGACATGTTTTAGTGTTTAAACATGGGTCTAAAATCACTTGTTGGCTTAATTTTGCACATAAAAACACAACACTTCAATGGCAGATTGTGGGAGAACTAATACAAGATGTGGAACTATAGTACATACTTTACTATATATATGTAATGGTGAATAAGCATGCCAAATCTCAGAGTTATAGCACAAATAGTTTTTGAGTTATTGGTATTTGAAGTAGAACAAGAAATCTTAATGATTTCTGAAAATTGGGAAAAATGACAGGATCCGCCAAATTTGAAATGGTCATAACTCAGAAACTATTTCAGCCACATCCATGTGGTTTGACATGTGTGGTTATATTGACATGTGGATTAATTGGTAAATTTTTTAAAATTCAAAAATATGAGTGCAACGTGCATTGGTTGATCTGAGACGGAATGCCTGACCTGGTTAACTAACAGGCAGAGATGGATATGTGAATGAATAGTCTTCACGCAGTAATTGCAATGTGGCTGAATGCTTCCCAGAGAAGTCGAGATAGCGTTGGAATGAACAGGTTTGCCAGGGGGTGAAGGGTTGAACCCTTTGAGCTGTCCCAAGGACTTGATACCATGCTATATACGAATGTACCTTTACTGAAGTATACTTGTATTGCAGTGAGGCTGAAGGACGGGCCATCGTCCTTCGTAACATTGGGACTCTTAATGAAGATGACTTGAGAGGAACGTACAAGTGCCTTGACTCTGACAAAGAAGTCATTGAAAGGGTGTTCACCCTGACAGATGAAGATTCTGTTGTTGTTGTTTTTACACAAGCTACGTGTAAGTATTTTATTAATGATATCATCCACATGAAGTAAGATTGTTATACATATCAATTGTTATATGTATATTTATGTATGTTGCATGATATATAGTATACATAAAATGCCCAATGGAAAGTTTATATAGTGTCCACGGTTAAGGTTTAGGGGTGTTCTAGGCAGTGACACATAAATTGAGGTGATTTGAAGATATTAATTATTGGTTGTAGGGTAAAATTATGGGATGCACAGGGTTGTGATAATTTGTTGGTTCAAGAGGGGTGGTTGTACAATATGTGAATATATCTTTATGGTCTACGCATCTTTATTTTATCACAGAATAATTTTAACTATCATTTTCCAAGTTCATGAGGTATGTTTCAACAACTAACAAATATTGGATACTATGCTATTCAAGATATTTACAGTAAAATGCAAATGGAACAAACCTGACACTATGAATTTGAGGTGCATTTGTTTGAGCTAAATGACATATCTGTTTGTAAACATCTATGTAAATTATTGCAAATTAACTGGTTCCACTTATATGTCTTTGCTTCTTTGAAGATGGGTGTTTCAGTGGTCTGGTCAGGTATATGCTTTTTAGACTAACATGCAACCCTTCAATTTTATAGTACCATAAAACTTGCAAAAATACCATATTATTTCATTTCTTTAACAAATAAAAACAGCATGCACTTACACAAAAATTAATATATATCTCACAAACTTTGAACTTTCGTAGTGCTGTCAGATTTATTTGTGGATGAACGACAGACATGAATTCATAATAATGAAGCCATAAACCGTCATGTCATTATGGCATGTTCTGACCACTTCTTAAGAGTACTTTATGTTTCATGAGTGCTTTAAAGTATAACTGTTTAGTTTTGTCAGGCTGTTTATTTGTTATCGTTTCAGTTGTCAGCACCATTGTGTTAATATATTTAAAATTTACTGCTATTTAACTCTTTTGTAGTTGCCGAGAGAGCCCTGAAGCTTGACCATGGTGACATCATTGTGAGCAGACTTCCGACACAAGTAAGCTGTATATACCTGTATTTATATTGACTGTTTTTATGGACTTTAGCGATTGTCGTGGAGGACTCTATATNATATATATATATATTATTACAGTCATACCTGGTTTAAGCGATCACTCAATGGATAGTTGAAAAGTGGTATCTTAATACAAGTTGTATCTTAATACAGGTGGTCCTTTGGGAGGAGTTGACTGTGGTCGTTAATGACAGGTGGTCTCTTAATGCAAGTGGTCACTAGAGCAAGTTTTACTGTATTATTTAATTCTGCTATGCAATCTAAGCAGATAATCTTAGCGGTTTGCACCTCAACCTTCCAAAACAGGTGTAGACCTGTGAAAGCAAGACATGGAACATTTACATTAATGGTGTACACAAGACGTGGAACATTTACATTAATGATGTACACAAGACATGGAACATTTACATTAATGATGTACACAAGACATGAAACATTTACATTAATGATGTACACAAGACATGGAACATTTACATTAATGATGTACACAAGACGTGGAAAATTTACATTAATGATGTATACAAGACATGGAACATTTACATTAATGATGTACACAAAAATGTTGCCAAAGTTGCAAGTAAACATACAATGTTTAAAAAAAACAGTGTTTCACCGCCTCTGCTCTCTCCGGTAGTCGGCCCTCGTCCATCTGGACCATGTGACCTGCCCACATCATACAGCTTCTTACTGTTCTTCCCGTTAGGCTGAACTGCATCCCAATCTCTTCCCCATCACATACCAAATTACCACAACCATTGCAAGAGATGCAAGTCAACTCGGTCAAGAAATTTTTATGGCAAAATGTGTGTGTGTGACTTGTGAAGGTGTTCAACGGCTCAGTTTCATCATATATTAGGGCCAAATTGAATGTTCATTTGATGAAGATTGTCACAAGGAATTAATAGCTCCAGCAGGCAGTGCTTTAGGAGGCCAATTTATTTGTTTCTTGGCTGTCTATTGTGATTTAATGACATTTTCTCATGCTCATGAAAGATTCAGTAATTGTTTTAAATTGAGTACCTGTAGTACTTTTTATGGAGCTATGCAGAACTTAAATTCATTAGATATGTTTATTGGAAAGGTTTGGTTGGTGACTCGATGTGGTACTTTCTTGGAGATGGGTGGCAGATGTTTACTTTCGCAGTAAGGTTTTCACTATTGCTGAAACAACTCCTGAATTGACTCCTGTTAGTATTATTTGTAAGAAATGAATTTGTTTCATCTGCTGCTGTACATTTTTATCCTTGTTTCCAAACTTCCAAAGAATCTGACTTCAAACAGTTGATTGTAATGAACGTCCTTTTATGCATGGATGGGTGAAACATGGTAATAGAGTCTACCCTAAGTAGCATATTTTTATTTGTCAAAGGGCAAGTAAGTCTTAATGTTGACAAGATTTTCCATAAAATGTGTGTGGTTTATGTGCCTTTGATGTTTTAGAAGCTATGACAATACAAGGTTTTATCAGTTAAGATCTCTGGTTGTTGTATATCTATGTCTGTGAATGGCTGACCTAACTTGAATAAAATGAACAATTGTTTTGGCACAAAGCAACATGTGCTTAATCATGTTTGAAATTACAAAATGATCATCAATAAATATAGTGTTATGTTATCCACCAGAGGCGCCACAGGTTATGTCAGGTAGCCTCTATTACATTCACATACAACTTACCTGACATCTGACACTTGTGTTGTTTGTAGATCTTCTCAAGCATTACTGCAGTCATTGACAGCAGGGTGACTCAGATGTTCAGATCAAAGGGACTTTGGAAGGTGTATAAATCAGGACTGATACATCAGTATGGGGTGGAAATCCGCAAACATCATAGAGGATCAGATCTTGAAATCTGTGGCGGTTCTCTGGAAGTGCAACAGTGCAAGATTTTCTTAGAGAAGATTTACAAAGAACATGTTCCTGAAGAGCAGGGTGTCAGTGGAGATGGGAAATGCATCAACGGACAAAATGGGTCTACACGTAGTCATGCAAGAACGGTTGAAGGAGATGACCATGACAGCAGACATCTCAGTGGAAACTCAGTTCAACGAGACGAGGCACATGACAACCCAGTGCTGTCACCTGGTGGACAAGCTGATCAACACATGGCTGCCCATGGCTCACATGGTCCAGGAGGGAGAGAACACTGCACAATGTCAATTGCCGGTAGATATTCTGATAGCTGCACGACTGCTGGTAAATCTTCTAATAATGGCAACTATCAAAGATCTTACCAAGGTGTGGAAATGTGCCATGATAATACAGAATCTCTTCAGCCAAACAGTTCTTCCTTTGAAAAAGACCCATCCATTCGCATACCACGAGACGTCTACAGAGATACCAGTCAATCTGGCAAAAAAACTACTGCAGGACAAACCTACGTGATTGCTTCAACCAGAGTCCATGTTTATGTGGGTGACATCAGACGACTGCCAGTTGATATCATTGTGAATACAACTAATCAGTTCCTTGAAAATGGCAGTGGCAAGGCGCGGGCAATTGAGGAAGCGGCTGGTCTCCAGCTAATGCAGGAATGCAGAGACATAATAAAAGAATGTCAAGCTATTCCAATTGGTACTGCTAATATGACAACAGCTGGTTGTCTGCCTTTTAAGAGAGTGTGCCATGTTGTACGACCAACAAGTACTAATCACACAAGGAAAGGCTATCTATCAGATCTGTACGATGCCTTCACCAACTGTCTGGAGGCAAGTGTGGGTAACCGCAGCATCGCAATTCCTGCATTTTGTTCAGGTGGGTTGACTGGCTGTGTCTGTGATCATGGTCATCTTCTGTTATTGACATGTAACAGTGTACAGATGCATGATGGGAATTTAAAGCTCCCTCTTCAATTCATTTGGCCCACCACAAATCAGGTTTGTTAATGTTCAGATTTGTAGTGTGTGAACAGTTGAGGTCTTGATAAAAGAGTGAATACTTTCATTAAAATCATAAAAATAATTTACTTTGATCGTTAGATCGGGTAGCTTGCAAAAGTGTGAGTAGCTGCATGTTGTAGCATGTACTATGTAGGCCAGACCATTTTTTCCCATTTTTGTGCAGGACCCAGTTAAGCAGTAATTTAGTAGTTTGTTCGATGATGTCATCTAAGCTAAATAACATGTTGCGGTGGATACTAGATAGGTTTGTTTTTTTGCAAAATAATTCTAAAACGGTACAAACAAAATAACTGAACTGACGAAGGACCTTTAACATTTTTGCAAATCCAGATGCCCAGTTAATGAACACTTCCCGTTTGTTACAACTCCAACATCCCCGTTCAACAAGAAGACTGACCAAATTAACCAGTTCGAAAGAAAATGACGATTGACAGTTGATGGTGTAATATTCAGCTGCATTTTTCCACACTCAAAAATCAATGCAATTTTGTAAAGTTGTTCTGTTTAAAATTGAGGAATAATTAGACCTAACATGGGATTTCAAAATGCTGTATTTTTTGATAAAATGCTGTTGGTATGACAGTTCTGTAATTGTTGCAGATGTGTTAGGCTTACCAACGGTCGATGAGTCCCGCACCATGCATAGGGCAGTGACTGAATTCTGTCGCAGACAAGATGCCACATCAACAGTTCTGGACATATATCTGGTAGACACAGATGAAGAAGCTGTGTGGCTAATTCAGCAGGAATTTGATCAGAGTCTTTCTGGGAACATGCCTAAAGCAAAGACTGACAAGATAAGTCAGAGGTCTTCAGGCATCACCACCAACAGAAGTTATGATGTCACCTCAAGTGGCATAAATGGAACACCGGCGAACGTTGGCAGTAGCATTCGTGGTAGTTCAACTAGCAGCAAGGGGTCAAGCAGTGTCATTACGGGACATGCTCCTGTTACCAGGGGTAGCCAGTCACATGGGTATGACAGAACATACGTCAGCAGTATTGACACATCTCTGAGTCAAGGAGATGGTACAAGAATGAGACAAAGGGGAACAAGCAGTACCGTGATGGGACATTTTTCTCCAACCATGGGTAGCCAATCATATGGAAGCACAACACACAGTTTTGACACATCTCTAAGTCATGGAGGCGGTGCAAGACCGAGACATGGGGAAACGAGCAGTGTCACGATGAGATGTCCTCCTGTAGCAAGAACCCTCAGCAGCGACACTGGCAACAGTAGCCAGCTCGGTCGATCACCACTGAGGAGATGTGTGAGCAGCCAACCATCACGTCGACAAGTTCATGATATCACAGGGGAAGAAGATACACATGATGACAACAAAGAGTGTCCGATATGTCTCGGGCCATTTGTCCATCCAACGATGTTGCCCACCTGCAAACATGTGTTTTGCGAAAGCTGCATAAAATCAAGTTTTCAAGTGAAGCAAACGTGTCCAATATGCCGCAAGGGGTATGGAATCATTTGTGGAACACAACCGAGAAATGCAACCATGACTGTGACCCATGAGGCATGGGACCTGCCTGGTTATTACTCATATGGAACAATTGTCATTCATTACCACATTCCTGGTGGCATACAGACGGTAAGTGCATGCATGTCTATATGTCCCTATGAATGCATGCATCCACCCACCTGCACACGTACCAGCCCCTACACTGAAACACACCCATGCCCATACACCATTATAGGCATCATGACCAACACCCAACTACATATCTGCATGCACACACACACACACACACACACACACACACACACACACACACACACACACACACACACACACACACACACACACACACACACACACACACACCAACTACATGATACCTGCAAACATGCTCACACACATTTTCTAACATGTTTTACTAATCATCCAACTAATTTAGCAAATTCTAATTGAGCACTTATTTTATAATGCACATTTCATGGAAATTGTGTACATCTGTCTTCTGGATATGTGTTTACATTACTACATTCATCCATGCATAGTTAAAGTCAGAGCAGGTTCTGTGCATGTAAACTGGCAACATTTGATGGTGACCTGTTGCATATATTTGACTAGGGTACCATTCCTAACATTAAATCCCAAAAGGAAAAGTGGCAGTTCGTTTCCACCTGTCACATATGGTACAGACCATGTTCACACCCTCTATCTCTCTCTTTGATTGTTGGACAGGCGGAACACCCTCACCCCGGTCAGCCCTACAAGGGTGCACAACGCGTGGGCTTGCTCCCAGACAACAGGAAAGGAAGGAAAGTCCTCAAGCTGTTACAGCGGGTAGGCATTTTCTGTGTGTGTGTGTTTTTGTGTTTATATATGTATATATATATATATATATATATATATATATATATATATATATATATATATATATATTCGGAGATGAGAACCAAGTTTCTTGAGAAGTAAACAATGTTTAATTTTTTTGCAGTATGAGAGATGTCCTACTTTTTATTTTCCATGCTTGCATGTAGCATAACTAATAAGTATGACTGTATTGAAACAATGTTGCACTACCCTGTAGTAATTAAACAATAATTGTGACTAGTTACTATCACCAAGCTATCACAACAGGCTTATTGAAGCACCACACCCAGTGAACTTCAGTTGCATAAACAAGCTTGCATGTCATAGTATGGTTATTGTATCTGTTGTATATTCACAGACACTACACATATAACATACACGTGGTTCTTAGGGGTGGCACATAACTGATCTTTATTTGCAAACGCATGTATTACTACTCAGGTAGTTCGCTACTGAACATGTATCACTACACATGTAGTCCACGACATAGACATGCATATTTAACATTTCCCTCCCGGAATAATTATGAAGAAGTCTAGTAACAACAATATAGCTTCTTCTGTAGCCTACAGTGAAATAATCTACCTTATTATTATAATAACATAGCTATGCACTAGCAATGTAACTCAACACTACACTAGTATTCAACCATGTCCTGCTAACTAAACTAATGTAACTAGAGTCCACTAGCTCACTTATATCTGTTACACTACAGAGAAGCTCACTAATCTCTGTTACACTACAGATCTAGCCTATCTGGTGCCTTACTCACACGAGAAGACCGTCGCAGATGTGTTTCCTCCTCCACTTGGGTAGGAGTTACCAATTCTGCAGTAGGCCTAGACTTATCCTGAACCGATTGCTGTTGAGGGGCTTCATACGTCAACCCACTGGCACTGTCGTTTGTCTGATTCAGTGATGGTATAGTGTCAACCAAATAGTCATGACCATCAGTCGCTGCAGTCAATTCTAACTGTGTCAGAGGCATGTTACTTGAGTTTACCCTTGAACTCAGTTGGTCAATGTGGCGTTTCCACAATCCCTTAGAAACAGTGACTTGATACGTCAACGGACCACACTTCTTGTTTATAGTTCCTGGGACCCACTTATCTTTCCCATGGTAATCTCGAACCCATACCATGTCTCCTTCCCTGAATGATCTCAGATTTTGAGAACCACGCTCCATCTGTTTCTCTAACCGTTTGTTTTCCCGTCGGTTATCCGGTTTCACACTGTCAAGTCGAGTGCGTAGCTGTCTACCCATGAAACGCACTGCTGGCAATTCCCCTGTGAAAGCATGCGGAGCATTTCTATATGCCAGGAGGAACTTATCCAGTCTAACCTGGAGTGACTCCCCTGACGATGCCATAGCTTTCAAAGCCTGCTTTACAGTTTGCACAAATCGCTCTGCTTGCCCATTAGAACTTGGATGATATGGCGATGTAGGTTTGTGCAACACTCCCAACCAGTCCAAGAAGTCCTTGAACTCCTGAGACTTAAACTGTGGACCATTGTCCGAGACCAAAGTGTGAGGAATTCCCCCTCTACTGAATATCGTCCTCAGTGCATTCACTGTAGCTTCACTGGTCGTACTGTTTTGAATGACAACTTCTGGCCATTTGGAATAGGAGTCTACAACAATGAGAAGCATTTTCCCCTCCACAGGACCTGCATAGTCGATGTGTACGCGTTCACCTGGTCGCGAAGAAGGTATCCATGGATGTACCGGTGCGTTAGTAGGATTTCTCTGTACCAACTGACACGATTCACAAGCTTTCGTGCATGATTCAATATCTGCATCCATACCCGGCCACCAGACATATGAACGTGCGACACCCTTCATTTTCACTACTCCGATATGCCCTGTGTGTAGCTCGTCTAGAATTTCAGCTCGAAATTGCTTTGGAATGATCACTCTCATTCCCCATAACAGAACATCACCCTCCAGAGATAGTTCGTTACGACGACAGAAGAACGGTTGTAAATCTAACCGATCCATTGGCAACTTATCAGGCCAACCATCCCGTGTGTACCTCATCACTTGCAACAACAATGGATCTTTCCGAACTGCGGTCTTGATCTGTTCGCTAGAGACAGGTAAGACACCAACACCCAGAACGAGAGCCACATCTTCGTCTGTCGATGTACCTGGATCATCGTTTTGTGTAGGTAACCGTGAAAGCCAGTCAGCATTGGCATTCTGAGCACTGCTCCGGTAACGCACATCATAGTTAAAACCAGACAGATACATTGCCCATCGCTGAATGCGTTCTGCCGCTACTGCTGGTATGTCCTTTCTAGGACTGATGATTGCTGCTAGAGGTTTGTTATCCGTGACAAGAGTAAACTTCCTGCCAAACAGAAATGGATAGAATCGCTTCACGCCAAAAATGATTCCTAGTCCTTCTCTCTCGATCTGTGAATACTTCTGCTCTGCTCTCGTCAACGAGCGAGATGCAAACTGAATCGGTCGCTCCTCTCCATCAGGCATAATGTGAGAAAGCACCACTCCTAAACCAACTGGCGATGCATCACATGCAACTGTCACGGGGAGACTGCTGTCAAAATGCATCAGAAACCCGGACTTGCCTAGAGCACGTTTCACTGCTAGAAACGCCTCATCCATCATGTCTGTCCACTCAAACTTCCTATCCTTCTCAAGCAAGGTAGTGAGAGGATGGAGTGTGGAAGCAAAGTCTGGCACAAACTTTCGATAATAGTTTGCCATGCCGATGAACGACCTCAATGAACTCACATCAGTGGGTCTAGGTGCATCTAGTATGACGGCTATCTTGTCCGCCGATTTGTGAATACCTTGGGCATCAATCACGTGACCCAGATACTCGAGAGAATCTCTGGAGAATTCGCATTTATCTCGATTCAGCTTTAAACCGAATTCTGTCAGTCTTTCAAACACCCTACCCAAATTGCTCAAATGCTCTGACTCTGTTCTCCCTGACACAAGGATATCATCGAGATATACCTTGACACTTGGCAAATCCTGTAACACTTTCTCTATAGCATTCTGCCAGATAGCAGGTGCCGTGGTTATGCCAAAGACTAGCCTGTTCTGTCGGAATAGACCATTATGCGTTGCTATGGTGAGGTATTCCCTAGATTCCTCGGAAACCTCCATTTGATTGTACGCATTCGCTAGGTCAAGTTTGGAGAATTTAACTCCACCAGCCAAGTCAGCCAGAATATCATCAATGTTGATATTCGGCGGGGACACTGTTTTCAACTGAGGGTTAACAGTTGTCTTGTAATTGCCACATAGTCTAATCGCACCATTCTTCTTTGGCACTACTACAACACCCGTTGCCCAGTCACTGCTTGTAACTGGTGTAATGACCCCAGCTTTCTCAAGTTTGCCTAACTCCAGCTCGACTTTCGGGCGTAGAGCATATGGGACCCGATACGGTTTAGTGTACACTGGTTTTGCTCCCTCTACTAGTTCAACATGTGCCTTAATCCCTTTAAGCAACCCAAGTTGTCCATCAAACAAATCCTGATGCTTACTGACTAGCCCATCCAACTGACAGTCATGTGATAGACACACGGACCCTGACCCTGATCTAAACTTGATCTCGGTCCAGTCAAGTTTGATAGCTTCTAACCAGTCTCTGCCAAACAGTATGTGTCTACTGTCGGGGACAACATACAGCACCAAGTCTACATTATGCGAGTTATACTGCACATTCACCTTAAACATACCTTTACATGGCACTGATTCACCTGTGAAACTGCGTAACACCTTGTTACTAGGCTGAAGTTGACAGTTTGCAAACTTTGACTGATACACATCAACAGGGATCATCGAAATAGCAGACCCTGTGTCAAGCTCCATTGGCGATACAACGCTATTTACAGTAGGACGCACAATGGTAGCAGATTTGTCTACATTCAACACACAATTGGTTTGACAATGCATATCTAGTACATCGTACTCAGCTCGATTTGAAAAGTCATCAACTGTCACGCATACACCAGTCGCTGTCGCTCACGCTCAGCCGGCTCAGTGTTTTTGTGTCTCTCACGTTTGCCTTGCATTCGACACATTTTGGCAAAGTGGTTCTCTCATCCACAAGTGTGGCATTTCTTGCCAAAGGCTGGACATTGTTTCCGATCAAAGGCGTGTTCTCTGCCACAGAACTTGCGCTTGGCCTGGCCCGGGACAATTCGTTGAACTTCCGTGCTGCCCTGCCGCGGCGAAACCCTTTTGTTGGCCTTGACCTTCATCACCTTGTTTACTGTCGCCAAATCGTGCATTCAGGTTCATGTTCTGATGTGCTGCCTCATGAGCAGTGGCAATTTGCCTCGCTGTCTGCAATGTCAGCGTTTCCTCGTGAAATAGTTTTTCTCGCAGACTGTCATCGTGACATTCATACACCAGTTGATCTCGCAAATTGTTCTCCTTTTCATTGCCGAAATTGCACGTCTTCGCCAAATTGCCCAATCGCTCTATGTACGATACACTCGTTTCGTCCTACAACTGCTTGCATGGCAGAATTTGTACCAATCAATCAATTCATTCGTTCTCGGGGCAAAGTAGTTGTCAAAGCGGTTGAGAACTACTTTCACTGTCGGTACATGTTCGCCTTCGATGTTATAATCGAACGAATTGAATATCATCAGTAACTCTGCACCACCAAGCGTAATCACCAACGCAATCTTCTCAGCTTCACTCTTAGCTGTAGCTCCTGTAGCCAGCAAATACATATTAAATTGCTGCTTGAAAGTTTGCCAACTTTCCTTCACGTTCGATCCAGCCAGGCAGAGTTTAGGCGCCATTAGCCCAGTGAATTCTGCCATGCTTATGCGTCTCCTTCGGCTGTTTCATTCACAGCTCAACGTCAAGTTTCAGTAACTTTTTCACTCACAGTACATCTGGGAAACATCTAGTTTCCACACATCAATGAGTTAGTACCATCCCATCCGTCTCGTCGCCAATTATCTGTTGTATATTCACAGACACTACACATATAACATACACGTGGTTCTTAGGGGTGGCACATAACTGATCTTTATTTGCAAACGCATGTATTACTACTCACATAGTTCGCCACTGAACATGTATCACTACACATGTAGTCTATGGCATAGACATGCATATTTAACAGTATGGTTATTGATAACAAACCTCAGGACAAAAAAACATTCACCTTGTTGTTATCAATAACCATACACTACCTCACACTGAGAAATGTAAATACCTTGGCCATATTATAAACAATAACCTTATTGACGATGATGATATTGTCAGGCAGAAAATATGTATTTATGCTCAGGCAAATGTTTTAGCCAGAAAATATCTTATGCAGCAGCACCACCATTAAAACAACTTCATTTAACTCGTACAATGGTGCAGTGTACACCTAAAATCTTGGTGTAATTGTAAAAAATAGAGTCTGAAAGGCATTACTGTTGCACATAACAACAGTTTTAGAATTCTACACAACTTGTCACCCTATTGTAGTGCAAGTTATATGTCTGCTACAAATTATGCAAAATCTTAATTAACGCATTCAACTTGTCAACATTTAGCCTTTTTTTTTAGAAAGATCTGATAATCAAATCTACTTTTTGTAAATTATTTTTACACTTTTATTTATTACAGAAGTCCAATGATTAAATATTGGGTAGGTCAGTTGTATACTTTTAATACATGACATGTGTGTAAATTTATATTTTTTTATTTTAACTTTTACATGTACTTTTACTGTGCAACGTGTGTGTATGTTTATATATATTTTATTTGTATGTATGTATATACTGTATATATATATATATATATATATATATATATATATATATATACATACACCTGTATATGCACTTTTTGTATGAAATAAACATTATTATTATTAAATAGTGCATGCTAGATAAGTTTTATTTTTTGCAAAATGATTCTGAAATGAGACAAGCACAAAATTTAATCGAAAGGGACCTGTTTATTTTCGGTAGGCTTTTGATCAGCGCCTGACCTTCACTGTTGGTCGATCAATAACAACCGGGCAGGACAACTGTGTCACATGGAATGGTATCCACCACAAGACCAGAACAGACGGTGGACCGACGAAGTGAGTAGACAAAGTCTTGTCAAAGTCAGTCCATCCAGTGAAGTGCCAGTTGGCGTGACTCATGGTTATTAAAGGGAAACAAATGTCCTGGTTTTCGGTCTATGCCCCTATAAGAGTTACTATAGCATAACTATTTGCTACAGTTAAGAATATCATGGCAGTGGTTTATTAGGAAAACCTTGTTGAACACACATCATCTTAATTTCACCATACTGTTAGATAACCCTATGTCACGAGTGTCAAAGTCTGGCAATATTCACTCGCCAAATGAAAATATATTTGTATACACCTATTCCTATACGATATGGCTATGCTGTTTGTGTCCAATCTCAACTCATGTAACATATTTTGGCCTTTGTTTACTAAACTAGTCCTCCTGACAAAATAGCACATCTGTTTTGAGACTTTGCATTGGTTCTGTGTGTGCCAGCCTCACTTAATATGTCACAAGGAGTCTAGGTTACCTGATTTCATAGAACTGCACATGCGTTTATCGGTCACACTGGTTAACATGTCAGCACTCAGTCAACTGTAGAAATTACCTGAATGCCCCACTTTTAGAACACATTCTGAGTAAACCACTGGCGTGATATTCTAGTGGCACATTGTTAGTTTTTATTATCTCTTAGATGCATATCCCCTAAACTATTACTTTTGTTTTGCCTTAAAATTACACCTGCTATGTCGAAGTTGTCATCATGACACATATAAATGTTGTAACGTTTAAGTTGTAATGTTTACACATTGTTTGTTTACACTGACAACAATTATCTAGATGTTGTACTGACTAATTCTAGGAAAAAACAGAAATACTACAATGTAAATTGACATTAGTTGGTTAACATTTAAATACTACAATGTAAAGCCACATCACATCTAGTCTATATGTCATGGTGACATTACATACACAGTCTATATGTTATGGTGACATTACATAAACAGTCTATATGTCATGGTGACATTACATACACATTCTATATGTTATGGTGACATTACATACACAGTCTATATGTCATGGTGACATTACATAAACAGTATATATGTTATGGTGACATTATATACACAGTGTATATGTTATGGTGACATTAAATACACAGTCTATATGTCATGGTGACATTACATACACAGTCTATATGTCATGTTGACATTACATACACAGTCTGTATGTCATGGTGACATCACATACAGTCTGTATGTCATGGTGACATTACATACACATTCTATATGTCATGGCGACATTACATATAGTCTATATGTTATGGTGACATTTCAAGTTTTGTTTGATCTAATTTGTCATGTATGTGAACAAAATGTTTGCTTGAGAAATAATTGTTATGCCGAGCATTTTTTCCACCAGCCTGATAACCTGTTTTAATGGAAGCAGTACATCATTGTACAGTCGAGCCTCATTATAACGCGGTGGTCGGGGTCCACGATTGTGGACCGTGCTGTACGAGAGACGTGTTAGGTGTTCTCATATCTGCCACCAGGGAGCTACTAAATAACAGCGATCGTCTCCCGCTGCACCAAGTCGATGGACGCTGTCGTTATATCGTGTATTATTTTTAAATGTCACACTCTGTTGATTCTTGAACTGAATAAAACACATGTACGTATACCGTTATGGAATGATCTACTACGATGATGATGTACTGGACCAATATGCAATAAGCCTACAAATCAAAAATGATAACCTGGATCTGAGCAGCTGAAAACGTATATGATTTGACAAATGTAGTATGTAAGTTGATAAAATACAGAAAACGACAATAGGTAGAATTAATAATTGTTTCACTTCGTCTTTCAATGGATCTCGACCAAAGCATAAATTTATTACGCACCACTTAATCGTTTCATATGTGGATGACGAATTCGTATTTTCGTGCACTGGTAGAGCCTTTGGTTAGGAATTTGGCATGTTGATTTTGCGTCACAAAAATTATTCAATTTATGATGTAATGGAAGCATGTAATTTCACCCAAGTGTTATGTTGGTATCGCATACTAAATGCATTTAAAACTGTTTATCTGATTCTTACGCGAGGCGTATTTGTGAATCTCGATTGCAATTTACAAACTGTCGAAGCGAAGCCAGCTACAGCAATTGATGTCGGCGGCAGCGCAAAACAAACCCGTTGATACTCGTTCATTGACATTGTTTGCCTAATGTATCTTGAGAATTGTCAAGGCAATTCTAAGTAGGTTTAAGCAGGTCCATTTGTTGTTTTCCCCTGGCGGCACAAAATCGGGGTCCACGACCGACCGCGTTATATCCGAATCCGCATAATAACGGGGCGCATAATAATGAGGCGCGACTGTAGTACCAGGCGGATGATTATCATTTCGTGTGTAGGGGGTGTATGACGGTGAAATATCTGCAGGAGCAGGTGATTGAGCTAAGGCATATGATTTTGATGATGACAGGGCAGGGTGAGACAGAATGTGGGGAGAATGATGAGAGCAGAGGTGGTGAGACCAAGGAGAGCAGAGAGGGTGAGACCGAGGAGAGCAGAGGTGGTGAGACCGAGGAGAACAAGGAGAGCAGTGGCAATGTGAGGGAGAAAGCTGGTAAGAAGAAGAAAGATGACAGAAGGCAGAGAATGCAACAAAAGAGAGGTAAGCGGGTGAGTGGAGAGGGATTGCCAGGTGGTAAGACAGTAAAGGTTGATGATATGAGAGAAAGGGGGCATACTAGTAGTGTGCAACAGGAAAGGAGCTTTGCTGATGTAGTATCACAGGGGAAAGCGAGGAAAGCCCGGGTATTTATGGGGGATTCCATCATTAGGAAAGTGGATAAAATTGTAAATAGAGGAGATGACATAACAGTATGCCTACCAGGGGCAAAAGTAGAGGATATAGCAGAGAAGGCAGGACAGGTCATGGGTGGTGGCACGGGAGGTGCTGTTCTCGTGCATGTGGGAACGAACAATGCAGATAAGGAGGGAACGTCAGCCATCATTGGTAAGTACAGGAGGTTGATCAAGACACTTAAAGAGGCACGAGTTGGGCAGATCGTATTGTCGGGGATATTACCAATAATGGGAGGCAGGGGTGAGGAATATAGGAACTGTAGAAGGATGGCGATCAACACACAGGTACAGAAGGTATGTATGGAGGAGGGAGTAGGCTTCGTAGACATGTGGTTAAACTTTGTGGGAAGAGGTGACTTTTTCATGAGAGATGGACTTCATCTGACAGGGAAGGGCGCTGCAGTTCTTGCGTGTGAGTTTGTCAGAGTTGTCGACGAGGGCACAGGTACCATAGATTATTTAAACTAGATGCGCAGGGGGAACTGACAGAGAAAACTCAAAGGAGTACTACTACAAATACACATCCAAAGAAATGTTCACCAATAATTTCAGACAATGAACTTAAATGTGTATGCTTAAATGCCAGGAGCATAGTAAATAAAAAAAGTGAGTTAGACATTATGGTAGCAGATATTGATCCTCATGTAATAGGCATCACAGAATCATGGGCAAATGAAGATATAGTAGATGCTGAGTTAGCACTGACAGGCTATGTAATGTTTAGGAAGGATAGACGAGAAAGAAGGGGAGGTGGAGTAATTTTGTATATTAAAGAATCTATCCAAGCATATGAAATTACACTGAAAAGTGAAGCAGATAGTGTGGAAGTAATTTGGTGTAACATAGTTACCAGGAACTCAACATTAACAATAGGAGTAGTTTATCGTAGTCCTAACATAGGACAAGAGGAAGATGTAAAATTACAAAAGGCGATAAGGGAGGTGAGCAAGGGAGAATGTGTTATAATGGGTGATTTTAACCATGGCCATATACAATGGGAATCATTAGAGAGTGCTGGAGGTGACGACCATCAGTTTCTACTTCTAACACAGGATTGTTTCCTTACTCAACATGTCTTGGAACCAACCAGAGGTGGGAATGTGTTAGATTTAATTTTGTCTTCTCAAAATGAATTAGTTGACAATGTTAAAGTACACGAACCTTTGGGTTCAAGTGACCATAACCAAATCCATTTTAATATAAAAGTAAAAACAGGGAATACATATAAAAAACAATGGAGGAGGAACTTCAACAAAGGCAAATATAAAGTGATGAGAACATATCTAGCAAATATAGATTGGAATAACTTGCTGAAGAACAAGACAGCAACAGAATGCTGGACTTGTTTAAAATATGAGATTGAGGGCATTATTGAGAAATTTATTCCATTAAGAAAACAAGGGAAAAGATCCAGGAAAAAACACCTGTCAAAAGAAGCTATTAGAAAAATTGCTCACAAACAGATGCTGTGGAAGGTCTATAAACACACTGGAAATGTAGAAGACTACACAAACTACAAAGAGGCACTTAACCTAGCTACAACTGAAATTAGAAAATCTAAAAGAACCTTTGAAAAAAAATTGGCAGGTAATATAAAAAATGACAGCAAGAGTTTCTATGCTTATGTAAGGAGTAAACAGAAAGTTCGAGATAAGGTCGGACCACTGGAAAACAACAGTGAAAACATAATTTCAGATGGGTTCCAAATGGCAGAGGTCCTGAATGAGTATTTCAGCTCAGTTTTTACCACAGAAGATATCAGCTCACTTCCAGTTCCATTGACTAAATTTGAGGGCAATAAATCAGAACATTTAGGGCAGTTATTTGTAACTCCTGAAATGATAGCAAAGAAAATTAAGAAGATGAAAGATAATAAATCACCTGGAGTTGATGGGATACCACCAAAACTGCTAAAGGAAATTGTTGATCAAATTAGTACACCACTTGCAAACTTATTTAACTTGTCACTAGAAGAAGGAATAGTTCCTTCAGAATGGAAAGAAGCAAACATTACGCCGCTATTTAAGAAGGGATCGAGGAAGAAGCCAGAAAATTACAGACCAGTGAGTTTAACATCAGTTGTATGTAAATTACTCGAAACATTAATTAGAGACCACATGGTGGAATTCCTCGTAAAACATAAATTAATAAATACATCTCAACATGGATTCCTAAAAGCAAGGTCATGTCTAACCAATCTCTTATGTTTTTTAGAAGAAATTACAAAGTGGGTAGATGACGGGTCACCAGTGGATGTTGTCTACTTAGATTTTCAGAAAGCTTTCGATAAAGTGCCACATCAAAGATTGTTACTTAAACTAAAAGCCCATGGTATAGGTAATGATGTAATCAACTGGATAGAAAAGTGGCTTACACACAGAAGACAGAGAGTAATAGTAGATGGTGAGATTTCAAACTGGAAATCTGTTTTGAGTGG
Organism: Lamellibrachia luymesi; assembly: GCA_009193005.1. Lineage (NCBI taxonomy): Eukaryota > Metazoa > Annelida > Polychaeta > Sabellida > Siboglinidae > Lamellibrachia > Lamellibrachia luymesi. The sequence continues at coordinate 166,874 of SDWI01000598.1, read as the reverse complement.
GGTACCACAGGGATCAGTATTAGGCCCTATACTGTTTTTAATATATATAAATGATTTGGAAGATGACATATCTAGCAAAGTACTCAAATTTGCAGATGACACAAAAGTATTCAGAAAGGTTACTAATGATACAGATAAACAAAGTTTACAGGATGATCTAGATAAATTAGTTAAATGGTCAGAAAAATGGCAAATGTTATTCAATTTTGGGAAGTGTAAATGTATACACATAGGACATGGAAACATGGACGAAGAATATAAAATGGGGGATGCTGTACTAGGTAGAACCACACAAGAAAAGGACTTAGGAGTAACATTTAGTGCTGACATGAAAGTTTCAGAGCAATGTGGGATTGCTGCTTCGAAAGGAAATCAAATTCTAGGGCTAATTAGGAGAACTATCATGTATAAGGAGAAACAGCTAATTGTACCCCTGTACAAAGCAATAGTTAGACCACATTTGGAATATTGTATTCAAGCATGGAGGCCGTATCGTAAAAAGGACATAGACAAGCTAGAAAGAATACAACGAAGAGCAACTAAAATGATTCCAGAATTGAGAGACCTTAGTTACGAAAGTCGCTTATTACAATGTGGTTTGACAACACTAGAGACCAGGAGACTAAGAGGAGACCAAATAGAAGTGTTTAAAATAGTGAACGGTTATGAGGATGTTGATAGGAATATGTTCTTCAAACTTAAAGAAGGCAGTAGAACCAGAGGACACAAAGCAGCATTAGTTAAGGAGCAGTGTAGGTTGGACATGAGAAAGTTCTCTTTCTCACAGAGGGTGATAAATGAATGGAACAAACTGCCAAATGATTGTGTTAATGCTAGTAGTGTGAATATGTTTAAAAATAGAATTGACAGATATCTGATAAGGGCGGGCTACACATAGATGAGAAAATTGTTGGACTCTCGATAAGCCATTGGCTTCCTTGTCCACTTGCCATCTGGAACTTGTTGTTTGGGATGGCAATCTTGTTAAATCTAAATCTTGTTAAATCATATGGCATGAACTGACATTCAGTGGTAGATGAACAAATGACAAGACAGATTACCATGAGTTACATCACAACAAGTGTATTGTGATACACTTGTACATGTGTACTATTGTCTGTGTTACAGAGACTACTAGTGACAGAAATGGTCATATCTCCAGGTTTCCCTGGACAGGATAAGGGGCATTTTGATAATTTAACAACATTATTTGCACCAGTTAGCAAGTTAGGTTAATTTAATTTATTGGCTGTTATTTATACCATAATCTTGTAAATAATATGTACATATTTTTACTGTTAAGTTTTGTATATACTTATTAGGTATTGACAATTGTCTTTTGCTTCAATTTAATGTGTTTGACATACTGTTTGACTCCACTGTATGTTTTAATCCTGCTGGATATTTGAGAAGAACAAAGGAAACATATTTTAGATATCATGTGCACACCAACAAACATATTTTAGATATCATGTGCACACCAACAAACATATTTTAGACATCATGTGCACACCAACAAACATATTTTAGATATCACGTGCACACCAACAACCTAATGATATCATCATGTGCACATCAACAAACTAATGATATCATCATGTGCACACCAACAACCTAATGATATCATCATGTGCACACCAACAAACTAATGAAAAAAGTATTATAATGAATGCTCTATTTATCTAAGGTATCATTATAATTCAACTTTCAAAATTATGGCATAGTAATCAAAGCTATCAGTCTGATATCGACAGCTAGATGCCCCTTATGTATATACACCTATATACTTATTACCAAATATGATGTAGAATAGGATTTGAAGTGTAGTTTTATTATTTAATATGATGTTATATTGTAACCCTGATTGTTGTGTTCAGGTTTGGCTACCCCGATGCTGACTACCTAGAGAGGGTGACGCAGGACCTGGCAGCAAAAGGCATCAAATGATGTGTCAGTAAATCTGACTGAAGAAATGTCAAAGTAACACTACATTCCACTGATGCACAGGATAAGTGGCACAGCTGGTTCAAATCTGTAGTAAGTTGTTCCCATTTGGCAAAATGCCTGTGGGTTAGGCATGTAATACTGTGTGCATATATGTGTCAAGATTTAACAAGATTTCCACCAAAGGCCAACGCCCAGATGGCAAGTGGACAAGGAAGCCATTGACTTATTGAGAATCCAAAATTTGTTCATCTATGTGTAACCCACCCTCCTGAGATATGTGCCAACCTTGTTTTTAAACATATTCACGCTGCTATCAGTTACACGATCTGTAGATAATTTGTTTCATTAATTTGTTGTCCTCAGTGAGAACAAGTACTTCCTGTTCCTTTCCTATTGTTACCTCATGTCCTCTAGATCTATCTTTCCAATTGTTACCTCATGTCCTCTAGATCTATCTTTCCTATTTTTACCTCATATCCTCTAGGTCTATCTTTCCTATTGTTACCTCATGTCCTCTAGATCTATCTTTCCTATTGTTACCTCATGTCCTCTAGATCTATCTTTCTTATTGTTACCTCATGTCCTCTAGGTCTATCTTTCCTATTGTTACCTCATGTCCTCTAGATCTATCTTTCCTATTGTTACCTCATGTCTTCTAGATCTATCTTTCCTATTGTTACCTCATGTCCTCTAGATCTATCTTTCACGAGTGAGAAAGCATATTTCTATCGATATTTTCATACTCATTCAGTATCTTGAAAATTTCAATTTGATCTCGTATTAACCTCCTTGTCTCTAGGGTTGTTAAACCACATTCCTTTAGGCATTCTTCATATATAAGTCTATTTAATTTTGCATTTGTCCAACACGTTATAGGAATGGTAGCAGATCGTATCAGCCCTGTCCTCCTAACCCTCGAACACATGAGTAGCCTCGTCATGCTAATACAGCTTGTAGCACTAGTGATTATAATGACAATGAATATAATAACACTTCCTTAAGTATCATTATGGGAGGGCATATTTAACTATACCAATTAGAAATTGAGCCCAGCTCAAATACACTGAACCAAGGTGTATTATACCAGTTGGCTCAGTCACAGAATTTGTTCTGAAGTGGGAGATCCTCATCAAATCTCAGTTTTCTTGGTGGCTGACATGTTGGTCAGGGTAGCCAATAAGTGCCTACCAGTTCTTGGAAGTTGACTTCCGCTAAAACGCGTTAAGTGCCTTCAACAGACAACGAATGGCTAGCGGGTATACACTGAAGCAAGGTAAACTCTCAATCAAGAGAACAGGTTTTTCCTAGTAAACCACTTGCATGATATTCTTGGTTGTAGTTGCAAATGGTTGTGCTTTATTAACTCTTGTAAATGCTAAGGCCCAAAAACCATCACTTTTGTTTCGCTTTAAGGAGACTAACTCTGCCACATTGCAGACTGTCTCAATTTCGATAGACACACAGAGACAGACATACATGTAACGGCAGGACTGCCTGGGCTTGTTCTTGCTTGAGCTGGTTGCCACAGTAATTTCCTTGATGTCATTGCATCATTCATCAAACTACTATATTGTTATAATTATATGCCTAACTCTAAAGTAATGTTCTCAATATGAGAGTGGATTTAACCTTCCACTGGTTCCATTGTTGTGTTTCAGGTAACATTAAAGGTGCCTCCTCAATTAAATTTTTTCACTAGTCTCATTAGAAATTCATTTTGTGAAAAATCAAACTTACCTAGTATCCACTGCAACATGCTAGCTCATTTATGCAACTTTTGTATCATAGTCTATGTGAAATCATCGGACAAACTGCTAAATTACTTAATGTTTGGTCAAACAGTAATTGAATTGAAAAATGGAAATGCTATGAACTCACGAATTTCACCCTTGGTGAAATTTCATACCCTTGTCATGTAATCGATGACAGGATGGAAGTCACGCTACATATTTAGGCATCAACAAACCAAATTTGCGGGAGCAGGAGCAGCGGAAAAATTTGGCAATCCCTAGGTTGGGCATTGTTGAAGAGTTGTGATAACATGAAAGCAAACTAAGACGGTGACATTGCTGTAGTGTGGTGTTTAGAGTGTCATTTGTTGAGGTGCTAAAGCAGCCATGTTGCTTAGTTCACTGTGCTAATATTGTATTTACATAAATGAGTAAAATGCACTATTCTGAGCCACACACATTGTTGTACTGTTCATTAATGATGCTGCAGATTTGTGCATGTATATAATGATGGATACGCCTTTGTAAACCATTGAAATTTGGCAGTTCAAAAATCTACAAAGGGCACCATTTTAGAAAAAAACTGTTGAATAAGGGCTGCCATGTTGAAGAGGCAGGGTGGGGCAAATCGCGAATTGGGGAGCAAATCTTCTGTCTATATAAATACCGGTAGTTGTGAAGCCCAATTAGAATTTAGGCCCAGGCACGGCCCGCATGTTCCAGGCCTGGCCCATAACCACAGGCCAAAGACGGGTAAGCCAGTGGCCTACTAAATTTAGAAAAGATAAACTTATTATCTTATAATAAAACTAAACATAAATAAACTGTAATACATACGTATTATTTTATTAAATAACAGTAAAAGACATAAATATTTATTTCAATTCCATGTCAACCATTGGCACTGACACCCAGTGGCATTTCCAGCAGGCCTGCAGTTACCAGCCTGAGAGAGATCAGGTTCAGACGTGTGAATTAGTACGTACGAATTAGTAAGTGTGAATGAATCAGTACTGGGGTAATTGTAGACACTAAACAGTAGACACTAGCTAACACAATCGGAAAATACCAACTGGGGTGGGCACTAGGCAGGGGGCAGGTCATTCAGGCAGGGAAGATTTGTAGAGGGGTATACATAGATATATATATACGTGCGTGCGTGCGTGCGTGCGTGCGTGCGTGCGTGTGTGGTGGTGTGTGTGTGTGTGTATGCCCCTCTGTAGGCAAAATAGTAGCCTTGCATTCAATGCCGTGGCTTTTAAAGCCTACATGACAGACAATATGGAGCCGGAGGGTAACTTGGTTATGGTGAATTGTGCTGACGTTGGATGCGTGAATTGTTTATTGGCTTTTCGTGTCCTAATCTTAACTGTGGTCCAATCAAGAATTATAAGGCAAGACGTAATAAACGGTTTTGTATAGCACTATAAAAACACAATAAAAAATATTTTGGGTGGATGGATTTTGTCCTAGTTGCCAGTTAGGTGGATGGATTATGTCGGGGGGCTTTTGTCCGGGGGAGGGGATTGTGTCCGGAGGGATTTGGTATTGCATTCACCAAGACCTGCATACCCCCTGTCCTCAATGCCCAAAGATTTGCAGATCACCTGGGTCACCTAAGGCTAAGGCTCACGATCCTTGGCAGTCGCCATCCTAGTTCCGATGGAGCACTGACTATAAATCTGTCTTGGAGACTTCGTCCCAATACCAACACGAAGTATGTTCGCGCACGATTCAAGCGTTCGTGCTTTCGAGGACCGGACTGTTGGGTGGCGCCATCTGAATATTGCAGTCTATCATTATTGTCAACTGGCAAACGATGTTCCCTTGACAATCTCCCTGGCAACTGCATCTCCCTGTGTGCATCTCTCCCTGGGACAAAGTTTCTGGTTCCGCTATATTATGCGGATACCTACATTCTCTTACTACGGCCTTCAAATGCGAAATCGGAGAATGAACAATAAAAAACGGAACTTAAAAACTTAGATTGTTTTGTGTTTAGGCGAAAGTGATTATAGAGTTGCTATTGTGTTTTCATAACAGTTATATGTTGAGTTTCTACTGTGAGCGTGCCCGGATTGTTACTATTGTTTCGGTAAATTGTTCTGACGACAAAACATGTAGGAATCTATCGAAGAAACTGAACTGAACATACGATAGAAACACTATTAAAGTTTCACAGGCAAAACTTTATTAAATGTAAAGGCAAACGATATATAATATACGAGCAGAGTTTCTGACTAGTCCTCGTGACGCACTGTTTATTTACGTCAACCATGTAGTCACTATGGCAACACGATGTCCATTGTTGTTTCACGCGATCGGATCTTGTTTGTTGGCTTTGATAACGTTCGTTTTGAACACTTCGTGCGTGGCGGAATTTGCAATTGATGCTCGCTCAGTGTTTGAACTCGTCCGGACGGACGTTTCGTTAATGTTCGGCTTCCTCCACAAAACAAACACAGAACAGAAACAGGACACGTAATACGTACAGACAAGCAACATTTCGTCCAGTTCCACCACAATCACCACAGTCTAGATAGACAACAGGCCAGCAATCGGCCGCATTCCCGTACGTTCGCCCAGGTCACAGGGCCGATCGCCTGTATCTCGCCGGAGATTACCACGATCCACCGGGGCAATCTCCTCGTCAAAAAATAAATAAAAATACAGTGGTACCTTTGTATATGTTTTATTGTGTACACAAAATCGAACCTTAGTACCAACGAGTCGAGGTAGGGCTCAGACGAAGACAGGGACGCACAACCATAGCAGAAGAAGCGACGACGCCGGCTTCGACGGCAGCAAAGCAATCCTTATAATGACGGATTCGGTCCGATGCAGATGCAGTTTTCGAGATGGAACTAAAGACAGCAAAGCGACGGTTCGTGAACGGCAGTGATTGTGACGTAGCCGGTGTCCAGGTGACGCGGTTTTGACGGAATCGCCCGGACGCAGCGCAGGGACCGTGACAAGGCAGGCGTTATCGACCCCTAGCATACCGCAGCGCAGATAGTATAAGTTCTACATGATATACAAAAGAGTTAACGGTGTACTGTGAATGTCATATTTCGTGAACCAAAAGCAAACTTACTTGGCAAACTTTATTCCGAAACCATTTACGCACAAGATTACAACTCGGTCATTTCGGTCATTATTTCAGTCGCAGTACAAGATATAACATCTTATGATCAAAATGCGCCTAGCAATGAATGTTCAATCGTACGTCCTGTTGTATTTCCAGTTCAAGTCCACACTGATAATTACGTAAGAAATTATGTAAATTTATAAACATAATATATAATTACTGTAACATATGTAAAAACAGGGTAGACTGCCTGTATAGTACAGTTTGATCAGGGAATTATTCTGTCCCAAATTTGGATCATGCATTGCACAATTTAATGTCTTCAAAGGTCAAGACAACAGGTATGCCTCGAGTGATCCGGGTAGAATAACGACGCACTGGAGTTGCTGACTGGTGTGCATTGCATTCTGGTGTGGCTGGTACACGTGTAGGCAAAGTCAATCATTCTGGTGTGGTTGGTACACACGCATAATCAAGCTCAACGGTGGGCAGTGGCTGTGTAGACTTCACAGGAGGTTCCACAGTGTCAGTTAGCTGGGCCTCAACGTTTGTTGGTTCCGACGTGGTCGGAATGTCTAGTAATATTCGGTGCTCCATCCTCGTAGTTCGTCGTAGCTCAGAATATGATCCTGATGACGACGCACGACACGGCCATCGGAAAGCTGGGCTGTGAATGATACTGGGCCTGTGCGTTGGAGCAATTCGCCAGGTAACCATGTTGGTCCGGGCGCAAAGTTACGCACCAACACGCGGTCACCAGGGTTGAACGTGCGTTCTTTGGCGTGTTGATCATGCTGCTGCTTTTGCTTCATCTGCTTCCCTTCCACCCTAGATCTCGTGCTCGAGAGGATCAAGTCGAGTCTCGATTTTGGATGTCGACGAAGCAACATTTCAGCAGGCGAACGATTCGTGGTCGTTTTAGCCAATAGTTTGCGAGACATCGCGTCAAGCACAGTTGTAATGGTGCAGGTTGCTTGCGTTTCATGCCTTCCTTGAATAACTGAACAGCTCTCTCTGCTAAGCCGTTTGATGACGGATGGTATGGTGCAGCGAAGATATGCCGGATGCCATTGGCAGAGGTGAACTCACGGAACTCCTCACTTGTGAAGAGGTGAACTCACTGAATTACTCAGTTGTGAAGATCGGATCATTGTCACCCACAATACAATCAGGCAGACCAACAGTGACAAAACAAGACCTCAGTCCCTCAACTGTTTTTTCGGCTCGTTATGTTCTGCTTCTGGAACACCTCCAACCACTTGGTATGCCAGTCAACGTTCAGTAGGAACATGTGTCCCAGGAAAGGACAGTCAAAGTCCACATGCAGTCGACTCCATGGATTTGTTGTATACTCCCACATATGGAGGGGTGCCTTTGCTGGTGCATGCTGATTCAACTGACACCGATGATCCGATGACCTAGGTATTCCACCGCAACAACGTCGAAATTGCACTTGCCCTTCTTAAGACGTAGGCCTGCCTCAGCAAATCGACGTAGGACTTCCTTCGTGTTTGTCTGGTGTTATTCCTCGGAAGCACCAGTTGCCAGGATATCATCCAGGTATACCACTGTGTGAGGAACGCCTGCCAGGAGATTCCCGATCGCCCGCTGAAAGATTGCAGAAGCCGATACTCCAAATGCTAGACGATTGTAGACAAAAAAATCCTCGGTGGGTGTTTATCGTCAGGTATTGTTTACTGTCATCATCGATGAGAATCTGCTGATAAGCATGTGTCATGTCGAGCTTGGAGAACATCACTCCACATTCTAGTGTAGCAAACAGGTCTTCCGGGGTCGGGAGTGGGTACTGCTCGATATGCGCAAACCTGTTGACACCAGAACAGTCAGTGTGGCAAGAAATAAACTTCATCCATTCTATCACAGAATCACCTACTCTACATTTGGCGACATTTGTCTGTAATGTAAAAATAACGACCTGCGGCGCATTCCTTTTTTCAGAGAAACAGGCAGAAACCTACTAGGCACTGCGCGATTGTGCAGTATAGTAACATTATTATGAAGAAGAAGGATACGGGCCAGTACGTGGACGTTGTGCAGAACCACTGATCTACGTCAACCGCAAACCCATTTGATCAGTGCCATTTCTCTTCTTGTGTCGCTCTTTTCCCAGGCGCTGCATAACACAAACCCTGGCACCGGAATTGTAAACTGCCAAATCGTCTGGCCTGGAAGCCTCTGGTAGGAAAGGGCATTCTAGGAGATGTTTAATCGTTTGAGGGTCCTCTCCACGGTCACATTAGGTAGGACCGTTTCGATTGTATCCCCACTTCTCCGTCAGGTCTCTGCAGTGTCCAACATCTGTCCTGATGCGGTTGAGACACTGGTTCCTTTTGGCAGGGACTCCTCAGGATCACGAGACACTCTGTGAGGTCTTGGTGTGGTTTATCATCCAGGGGCCTAACAGCCATTAACATTAGAATGAAGCTATCCCTGGACTTCAACCTCTTAAGTGCTGCCTCACGTCGGAATATTGGATGGCGAGGGTCACTTTCCTGATACTTAGTTTCTCTCTATTTGTGAGAAGGGTGCCCTTCCGATCGACGATAGAGCAACACCACATAGCATGTAGAGGTCTTGCACTCACGTTGGTTTGAGGCAAAATGTGATAGCACCCAGGAAGTGTCTATAGAAGTCCACTATAACAATAGGCTGACTAAGAAAGAACTTTATGGGGACACAACCAAGCTCTCAAGCAATATTCGAATGAGACTCCAACCAACTGCTGTCACCACAAAGAAGAACCGATGTCAATATACACCCTGTGGACACCCACTCGTGACAACTGTGTGGTTCACTTATTGGTCGCCAGTGGGCTTTAATAACGAAATGACTGTCCACGAAAGGGCCGGTGCGTTTTATCTAGTGAGTGGGGTTGAGCAACGTTCTAAAACATTTCAGTATTTCTTACTCATCTCTGCGCACGATGTCGTGTTCAGTTTGTTTTATAACGTCCAATTTTAATTATGAGTTTGAAAAAGTGAAAGTTTTACTAGTCGAGGAAGTGTTATATGTTAGGCCCCGTGTTATTACAGGTTACTAGCAATAACTTGGTCTAGGATGAGGCCAAGGCATAAGGTTTACATTAATGCTGTAGTCAGCGTTCGAATGAGAATGTCTTTATTGCACGCAGTGTCAGGTCTAAGCTGTTTCGGGTGCTCGCCATTTAAATTTTGCAGATTACGTCGTAGACAAAGGCGTCCGGGGGGACGCTGGCATTCTTGCATGCCAGCGTGGAATTGCTGCACCATGGAAATAAACTTCAGTGGGCATCCGTACTTGGCTATGATCTTCCACAGACCCTCTCTGCTAACCGTATCGAAGGCCTTTGTCAGATCGACATAGGTACAGAACAGGTCAGAGTTCTGCTCCTGACATTTCTCTTGCAGCTGCCTTGCAGCAAACACCATGTCGGTGGTCCCGCGCTCTTTCCGGAATCCACACTGGCTCTCTGGTAGGAGTCCCTGGTCAAGGTGCGCTGTGAGACGATTTGGCAGGATCCTGGCAAGTATCTTGCCTGCAATGGAGAGCTAGGATATACCTCGGTGGTTGTCGCAGACCTGATGATTTCCTTTCCGCTTGTACAGGTGTATGATAGAAGCATCTTTGAACTCCTGGGGGATCGTCTCCTGCTGCCACATGAGTAGAAACAGCTGATGGAGCTTTTCAGTCAAAGCTGAGCCACCTTCCTTGTAGACCTCGGCTGGAATGGAGTCTGAACCAGGAGCCTTGCCACTGGAGAGCAGACGGATCGCTTTCTGGGTCTCAAGCAAAGTTGGTGGGTCATCCAGCGCTTCATTGATGGGCACTTGGGGGAGACGGTTTATGGCTTCATTGTTGATGGATGAAGGGCGGTTCAGGACGCTGTTGAAGTGTTCAGCCCACCGTACGAGAATCTTCTCCTTGTCTGTGAACAGTGTGTTCCCGTCTGCACTGAGGAGAGGGGATGATCCTGAGGATGTTGGACCGTAGACTTCTTTCAGGGCATCGTAGAAGTTCTTCATGTCATGTCTGTCAGCGTAGCTTTGGATCACATCAGCTTTGTTTCTCAGCCAAGTGTCTTGCATCTGACGGAGTTTCTGCTGTACAGTTTTGCGTATGGTGTTGTATGCATCTTTCTTCGAGGTGGACTTGGGGCTACTGAGGTAGGCTTGATGGAGACGGTGTTTCTCATCCAGTAGCTGCTTGATCTCGTCGCAGTTTTCGTCAAACCAGTCCTTGTGCTTTCTGGTCGAGGGCCCCAGGATCTCAGTAGCTGTGTTGTAGACCAGCTCTCTGAGGGTCGCCCAGTCGGCCTCCACATTCTGGCTGTCCAGAGGGGTGGATTCCAGACGTGCTTCCAAGTTGTCCACAAAACACTGTTTGGTGTTGGTGTTCTTCAGTTAGGTGATGGTAAGCCTTTTTGGAGCTTTCTTGCCTTGCGGGCGTCTTTTAGGTTGGACTCGGATGTTGAGCATGGTGACGAAGAGGCGGTGGTCTGTCCAACAATCAGCGCCACGTAGTCAATAAGATGCCAGTGCTTAGATCGAGGGTGCATCCATGACGTCCTGTTTCGGGTAGGGAGGCGGAATACTGTATTGGTGATCAGTAGTTGATGCTCTGCACAGGTCTGGAGTAGTAGGAGACCGTTGCTGTTGCAGTGGCCCACTCCATACTCTCCGATGACCCCATCCCAGGAGACGTTGTCAGAGCCGACTCTAGCATTGAAATCACCAAGCATGATGAGCTTGTCCGCTTTCAGCAGCAATGGCAGCGTGATGATGGTAAGATGCTTCCTTCCAAACGAGAGAGGGAGTTTCATGGTCATAAGCCTCGCGTCCCTCTTCACTTCCTCGGCCACTCCAAAAGAAGGTGTAGCCAGAGCCCCTTTCATGAAGCTCGCCTTTTCCTGCAAGCCGGGTCTCACTCAAGGCTACGATGTCGATGTTGTATCTGGCGAGTTCCTTTCCAACCAGAGCGGTTTTCCTCTGAGGTCTGTCCACATCGTCTCTGTCCAGGAGTGTGCGCACGTTCCATGCGCCAAGTGTGAGATGAACAATCCTCGTCTTTTTCTTTGAGTTTCGACCGCTGAAGTTGGGTCCCCGCCAGACGCGGTAAGCTGGCTAGGGAAGGGTGGAGCAGGCATTGTTTAGGGCACCTTTTCTAGCCCCTTCCTCATGCCAGGAGGTGAGCAGTGCGTTCCTGAATAGGGCTGCTCAGTCGCTCAGGTGGCTGCCGAGCTCCACATTTGAGCGGAACAAATATGTACTATGGACGAAATAATCCAGCTACAAGTATGTAGCTGGACGAAATAATCATATGATAAGGGAAATGGTTTCATAAGTTTTATTAAGGGACCATTTTAAAACCTCATGAAATTGTGCACATTCAAACATGATTTCATGTGTTTGTGTTGACCCTTTCGTTGAACTTATCACCAATATCCTAAGCTTTTTTGACCAACGTCCCATCAGCGAAAGCTAGCACGCAGCTATTATTGTCATTTGTAGTCATATTAAAACACACTTTCACACCCCGTAGTTATACTCCGCTATATATTCACAACATTGGAGTAACACTGTATCAGTATAATTCCAGGTTGGGATCGACCTAGTACTGCCAATTTCAAAAACACGTGCACTTTCGGGCAGGGGTTCTGGTGAATAGTGTGAGAAATCGCTTCGAACGCCTACAAGCAGACTAAAGTCGTAAATATTCCGATTGTTCAAAACACCGCAAAACTTATGTAATATCATAAACATTACCACACGTACGTTGGCCGTTATAATATCAATATTTTATCAATTATAACTATGCAACTATGTAAATAAATGGTGTGTACATTGATTGGAGCAAAAACACTGTCACAACCATATTTGTTTTGCACGCACTGCATTTCGTTTGACCGGTCTGTGGCTTGTGTTGCAGGTTGTGGCCGTTACAATCCAACACTCTACATGTGCTGCGCTGGATTGCGTCAACCCAGGCGCGGCAAAGACGCCTGTTGTGGTATCAGGGCTTACAACTCTACCGTCTACATGTGTTGCGGTGGACGGATTCAATCCAGGGGCGGAAACAACGCCTGCTGTGTTACCTTGGCATACAGCTCTACTTTCCACATGTCTGGCGGTGGAACCGTTCAATCCAGGGGCGACAGAAACGCCTGCTGTGGTACCAGGGGTTACCGCACTAATTCTGTCTACAGTTGCTGCAACGGCCAATTGGTCGTCGGAGATTGCCGCTAAGTAAATCATTGCACAACACAGCGGCTATGCATTTAGAAATGAAAGAGCTTAAATTGCTTATACTACCGCATATCGTGTGCATTACAAACACAATGTAGTAGCCTATTTCATTATATATTTTTTCTGCATAACGTTTCAAAAGATTACTCATCCTTTCGAGACGGAAATCGGACTTAGTGTTTGGTCAATTTCTACTATATTAATAAAACGTTTTGCTTGCATACGTGTGCACGTACATGTTGTTCTACGCACGGAGACATCTCCAATGCCGCTCATAGACGTATCGATTTTATTTGACTTCACACAAAAAAACAGACAAGTTACACATATTCATCGGTAGGATATGATTGGCATTTGCAAGACAAACAAACAGTGTTTGACTCAATGTTCTTCATTGTGGATTCTCGTGTTATATTAACGAACACTGCATAACATCCAGCAAACTCGCTAGAAGGAAACTGTGTGCACCAAATATTTCCCTTTCCCGCCATTTAAATATTAAGCTCGCAGTTAATTTGACGTCAGCATACACTGTCATATGTAGAAACATAGGTACCTCTTTTTAACATTATGATATCCATCTTAATCGTCAACTTGCAAAATAAGGCCTCCACATTAACTAAACTCAACCCATTTGAAAAATTCAGGATTAGCCTAATTTAACTCGTCGTTATGGTAGATTGATCGTCTTATGATACATATTCATATGTAGCGAATCATGAATATTATATTTGTATTAGTTTTATGTGTTTTTATTGCTTGTTGTAGTATAATATAATAACACAAAATAAAAGCATAATGTAGACAGTATGTGTTAAGTTGTTTACGTTGCATACATGGTAATAAGTCAGCCAAAGTTAATTATTAACTCAGTTAGTGGCGATTCCGTCATGTTGTTATGTCTAACCCCGTGTACAGCTACGGCAGATGGCTAGCTCCGTGACTCCAAGCGCGATGACATCAGCCCTGTATTCAACTTGACATCCGGTTCATAATTATTGTTCACCACACCTCATGGACGGATCCAGGGTGCGTCCATCAGATGCCCGGGCACCCTCCTTTATTTGGCCTGATTTGTTTTCATCAAGTCAGAATTAGTTCTCGAGACACCGCAAGGTGGCACCCTCGATCCTGCACTTGTTCCTCAGATGAGAATGTTTCTAACCAACAGACTAGAAGCATTACCACCAATACTTCCATTTCTCCCAGTCATTCTGAATTGCATCCCCAAGCCTGCCGTATCTTCGAACACTATGCAAATAATGAATTCAGATCACCACCAAGACCAATATTTTAAAGAATTTGCTACGATAATGCAAATTATATTATACATGAAGTTAAGTCTCAAGTAGTTATACTCCAAACAGCCCAATCTTGAGCTAACGCAGGCGTTTGGACCAGTGGCTTTTAGTGTCTCTTCCGAAATACACGGGCAAAGTGGGGTGAACGAAATTGCCCAAGCTTCGAAACGACGGAGGTGGAATCGAACCACCGTCCTCTCGATCGATCTAACCATTAGACCACCGCTCTCCACTTTACATTCTTAATTACCAGGGGGTGTGGCAAGGGTCTCAACATCCAATCTCCCACCCTTACCTGTACGTAAGTACTTGCTTTATGGTGAAATTTTGGACACACTGTACTCACTGGCTCAAGCTGATATAAGTACTTTCTTTGTGGTGACATTGTGGACACACTGTACTCACTAGCTCAAGCTGATGTAAATACTTTCTTTGTGGTGACATTGTGGACACACTGTACTCACTGGCTTGCGCTGACATAAGTACTTTTTGTGGTGACATTATGGACACACTGTACTCACTGGCTTGCGCTGACATAAGTACTTTCTTTGTGATGACATTGTGGATACACTGTACTCACTGGCTTGTGCTGACATAAGTACTTTCTTTGTGATGACTTTGTGGATACACTGTACTCACTGGCTTGTGCTGATGTAAATACTTTCTTTGTGGTGACATTGTGGACACACTGTACTCACTGGCTCAAGCTGATGTAAGTACTTTCTTTGTGATGACATTGTGGACACACTGTACTCTCTGGCTCAAGCTGATGTAAATACTTTCTTTGTGGTGACATTGTGGACACACTGTACTCACTGGCTTGCGCTGACATAAGTACTTTCTTTGTGATGACATTATGGACACCCTGTACTCACTGGCTTGCGCTGACATAAGTACTTTCTTTGTGATGACATTGTGGATACACTGTACTCATTGGCTTGCGCTGATGTAAATACTTTCTTTGTGGTGACATTGTGGACACACTGTACTCACTGGCTTGCGCTGACATAAGTACTTTTTTGTGGTGACATTATGGACACACTGTACTCACTGGCTTGCGCTGACATAAGTACTTTCTTTGTGATGACATTGTGGACACACTGTACTCACTGACTCACGCTGATGTAAGTACTTTCTTTGTGGTGAAATTGTGGACACACTGTACTCACTGGCTTGCACTGATGTAAATACTTTTGTTGTGGTGACATTGTGGACACCCTGTACTCACTGGCTTGCGCTGATGTAAGTACTTTCTTTGTGGTGACATTGTGGACACACTGTACTCACTGTCTCACGCTGACGTAAGTAGGGGAAGGTCGGGTATGTTGGACCATCCGCTATATTGGACCATGGCCATATATCCCTCACTACGGTACCGAAGGTAACGTGGCTCCATCTCCCGACTGACTTTGAAATAAAATGTGCATCGAGAGTAAAAAATGGCGGACTCCGCAAAAACTTCGAAATGGTGAGCATATATTAGTTTTCAAAGTTATATGGGACGGTAATTTATAACGCTTCAGCTAACCGAGGGACATGGGCAGTGAAATAAGTATTTAAACAATGAATGAAGAAGGTTTGAAGAGCAAAGTTTCACTAGCTTTGTTGATATCTACGTACGGGTTCATCACTGTGTTATCCGCTATATTGGACCACGTTCTGGTATATTAAACCACTGATATTACGAGCTGTGACACCCAATCTGTGGGCAAACGATGGAAAATGACAAGACGATACTTGACGGCAAATACTGATACCTTCATTGAATAGTTCTTTTATACTTTTTGTAGCCAAAACTTGTTTTTGTATTACACGAAACCATTGATTACCCATTTGTGGGAATTTCAGATCGTGATACAATGCATAAATGCTTCCAGGTGCAGAGACTCATGACATTTTGATCGTTATTCCTTACGTCCTCATATACTAAACCAATCAGCAAAGAAAACAATATACCCAACGAAGAGATCCATAGAATTGACCACCTGGTCCATTATAAAGTAACAGGTGGTCCAATATAGACGAATGGTCGTTGTGACGAATTGACTCTCAGTCAGTAGATCGATTGATCGAGTGCTTTAGCCTACTGGTCGGAACCGGAAGAATGACAACATGTGCTTTCGCCAGGGGTGCTGTTATACTGTAGGGATCATGCCTCAGTTAGACTTCCGAATGTAGGGCATACTAAGTTTCGATATAGGACGTTTAAAAAAAATCATACGATCTGACATCAGTGCATTTGTGCACGGACATTACCAGGTTTGCTGGCGGAAGCTGTTGAGAGTGAAATGGTGGATTTATAGATGATTTTAATAGGCGGAAGGATAGTTGTGTTTTTTTGGCGATTAGACACGTGTGCGTCGTAATTCATGCCAAAATTGGTAAACATTGAAGGGTATCGCACATACAGGCATATTACAAGATTTATAAATGTATAATTTTGACAAAACTCGACCAGCATGTCAGTGGGATGATGACAACGGCTGGTGAAAACTTTTAGAATTTTTGATGGTCACATTTTTCTTATAATTTTGCAAAACGTTAACATGGCCACCAATGGGAAATGTAACTGTATGCTGAACCCTGTATACATGAATGTACGGCTCGTTAAATAAACCTTGTTTAATTGCTCTGAGGCCGTAATGTACACAAACACTTACCCACAAAATAGAACATTACATTGGCGACGAGGTAAGCGACTTGTGTGTGTGTGTGTGATGTCCGGCAAATTTGAGGCGCTTAGTGGGTGAAAGCGCCACATTGACAGCGGCCGTAGACAATTTGTTGTTGGTGACTGCCTGGCGAAGCGGCTGTCATTTGTGACTAGT
Source organism: Lamellibrachia luymesi (assembly GCA_009193005.1). Taxonomy (NCBI): domain Eukaryota; kingdom Metazoa; phylum Annelida; class Polychaeta; order Sabellida; family Siboglinidae; genus Lamellibrachia; species Lamellibrachia luymesi. The sequence continues at coordinate 149,738 of SDWI01000598.1, read as the reverse complement.
GTCAGAATGTCAGGCCTGATAGGGGGTTTTGGGAAATTTGACCCCAAGACGGAAGCCGTGGACTGTTATGAAGAGCGGTTAAAGCTGTATCTAGTCGCTAATAATATTTTAGCGGTGGAAGGAAATGGAGAGCGTCGAAAAGCAATTTTCTTGAGTTAGGTAGGGAAGTAAATCTTCCAAGTTAGGTACATCAAGTTCCGCTAGATGGCGTCACTTTTTGTTTTCGACAAAAATAGCGTCGTTTTATGTGTCCCATATTTGGTACGAAGGCTTGACTCTCGCGTCACATGGTCGCGGAAAATGCCAAAATACTCTGTATGCAAATGATGTGGCCGACTTTGTTTACCTTCATATCGACCAATGAATGTCTTCTTTACATTATGGGTGCGGGAATTTTTTCATTCCAACGCTTTTGTGACTCTGCGAAAGTGAGTAAGTTTTGTTTCGCGAATACTTGTTAAAAAGTAGATATAATAGAAAGAAGAATTTTAGGCGATCTTTTACTTTCTGACCTAACAATGAAAACGACCACCTACAGCCGCCAAACTTCTCCTCATATATCTTACATACAAATACACACTACGTTACAAAAAAAATGTCTTACATTCTTATAACGATAAAAAAGGCGTCGCTACATAAACAAGCTTCACAGAGATTCCGAACAGTGGCGCTATCTTTACTGTACGCGCGCGCAATATAATTTGTGG
>SDWI01000598.1:84010-148761 GCA_009193005.1 Lamellibrachia luymesi | reverse complement strand
TGTGTGTGTGTGTGTGTGTGTGTGTGTGTGTGTGTGTGTGTGTGTGTGTTTGTGTGTGTGTGTGTATGTGTGTGTGCGTGCGTTTGTTTTTGCGTGTTTGTTTGTGTGCATGCGTGCCCTTGTTTGTGTGTGTGGTGTGTGTGCGCGTACACTAATACGTTATTTTGATAAGAAAATTAATACAAATTATTATTGTATTAATGAAATATATTGCTACCATCAGATATGTATTATTAATAATAACATTAATATATTTTTGGACAAAAACACAGGCAATTAATTACTTATTAAGTATAATGAATAAATAACATTTAGACAAAATATGAATATGGGATGGGAAATATGGTGGTAGAAAAAGACAAAGAATCTCTGTGAAGCGTGTTTATGTAGCGACGCCTCGGCACAATATCGATTTTACGGTAACAGTGAAGTTACCCGTAGTCGCCGCCGGTGAGGTCGATTTTTACTTGAATTTGTTTTGTGAATTTTGATCGTTATAAGAATGTGATAATTTTTTTTCGTAATGTAGTGTGTGTATATGTATGTAAGATATATGAGGAGATGTCTGGCGGCTGTAGGTGGTCGTTTTCATGGTTAGATCAGAAAGTAAAAGATCGCCGAATTTTATATGAATAAAAAAGAACAGTACAATCATTACCTAGCTTTAAAATGATGTGCATATTATTGCAGTGCACAGCTGCCGTTTTTCAGTAAAACGTGGGCAACATGACCCTGTGTGCGCTAATTTGTTATGTTTTGTCGTTCGGAAGCTACGGTCGGTGGCTTTGCGTGAACGAATATTTTAAAGACGCTTCGTCGCATCGTAATCCGTTGACATCCTTATTTCTGCAGTTAACTAATTGCATGTTTTGTTGATAACAGTTATTATAAATGTATTATTTTTGTCTATCCGTCAATATTTTTATTGTTAAACGTCATGAAAGGTAAATTAATGCAAGATGATTTGACAGCGTCATGGCGTCATCTGCAATACGCGAATATGAAATCTTTCCGAAGAATCCGAGCAATCCACATTTCAACAATTAACTGCTGGCACATTCTGTTTATAACATTTGTTACATATGTATTTTTGTAGTTTGTGTAGCAGTATTTACTATTTGTTATGTCAGAAATTATGTTTTATTTGGTTTTTTTTTTGCGTTTTACTGCCTACCTTTTTTACTGATTATATAATTTGTAAATTGTAATAACTGATGTGAGTTGTGTAGTGTTTCTAAGGTATGCGTTGATAATGGATACTTTATGATGAATAAAAAAATTGTTGTGTATTTGTATATACCTATATTTTCGGTCGCCTTCCAGTGCTCACTGTTAAAAACAAATTAATAATTTGTTTAAGCTGCAGAAACTTTTCACTTTAATATTTGATTATGCATATTTTATACTTAATATCTGCCACCATTTGTATTTTGTAAATTTTAATTTGCAGTGATCATTTATGCCAACTTGAATATTTTCTTAATTATCGTTATTTTATTTTACACATTATTTGACATCTTAGATTTTAGAATATCCAGTTTTTGTTTGTGCAAGATTTACTGTTATAAAATGTACTTTTGATATTTGTAAATTTTATCATCTGATAATATCTGATATATAATATTATAATTATTAATTTAATTATTCAAAATATTTTGTGTTACAGGTAAAGGTATTCAACAGCAACTTGTGTGTACAGACTTCAGCTAGTTTGTGATTCATATGGATTACAATCGGCTGTTACGATACAAATGAGTCGAATGGTGAACACCTTGGATAACACTGCATGCACTGTTGTAACATCATATAAGACTTCATCTCAGGACAACTGTTCCTTTCTTCAGTGACGATTTGAGATAGATTCATCGTCCATCGATGAGCGATATCAAAGTGATCAATTCTAGTTTTGACAAATGTGCTGGCATCTACGATAACCATATACTCTTACACATGGACATTATTGCCATACACTGATCTAACATGATAAACAAAATCATGAGCTTGATGCTGAGACAGTGTGCTTGTGGAACATTGACACACAATTGCATTTGCCTGCAAGAAATGAACGTAGTTAGGCATTGACATTGTCGGAAGAAACGTATGTACATATAGAAATAAACAGTTGCTTTTGAATAACATGCTATAACCTTTTCATAATTAATACATGGTGAAATATGTACAATTAACTGTAATATAATCTAAACACATACAATTATTTTGATGCCCCTAGCCCTGTATGGTGGACCAACTTATTACCATGCTATTACTCCATGTAAATAGGTCATGTGTGAAATGCAGGTAAACTAATTGGCTAATGTAAAATTACATGGTCACATAGTATTCAAGTTGATAAATTGATATTTTCCATCCATTAAAAGTTAAATAGGCCCATTATCTATTAAATAACAGCTACATTAGCCCATTAATCCACGTAAATAGGTCAAATGTGAAATGTAGGTCAATCAGGTCATCAAAAATATGGATTTACCAAGTCACATGACATTGAAGCAGATACATTGACAATCTCCATCCCATAAAATTTTAATAAACCCATCTACTAATTAATTACAACCAAATAATGCCATTACGCCATATAAATATGTCAAAGGTTAAATGTAGGTAAACTAATTAGGTCATGTCAAGTTCATATATTATTAACATTAGTTTCTGGGTCATACACCTTTTTATTTCACATCAATATGTTCAATACATTAAAAAAAATATTGCTATTTTCATATATATGTAATACAGTCCTCAGCATTCCGGGTCACAAGAAATGGAACCAAATTGTATAGACATCAATGCTAATTTTCAGAGATCAAAAAGTGGAATAACTTCGGAAATAATGTAGATATAAAAAAATTCCAAAAGTGTTATAAGCTTCATCGGACACTCTATCATGTGTAACCATTTAAATGATCATCTGATCGATTTGAATTTTTTTTATATACCTATCGAAGTGCTTTCCGATTAGTTTTCTCCTGACAAGCCCGCTAACCGAACATTAGAGGAACTCTTAACAAAATTGAAAGAGCACTACGAGCCAATTCCTAATGAGATGGCAGAATCGTTCACATTCTGGACCCGTGTGCAGGGCTCGGGAGAGAGCATTGCTGATTGTAGCTTGGCTATAAGAAAGTTAACCGTTCACGCGAATTTCCCAGACCAGAACCGGTGGTTGAGGGACCGATTTGTTACTGGATAGAATTACAATTATGTGCATATTCAAGAGAAACACAGTAATATGTCGCAGCTGACATTTGAGAAAGCTGTAACCATGACAATGGTCAAAGAGAGCGCAAGGCAGTTTCGCCATCCAGTGGGGGCGGCAAGTAACACTACCGCTAATGCCAATCAGGGTATTGCCAGTGTTAACCGTCTAAAGTATGCCTCTAAGCCGGAGGGGGGAAGTTTCCTACCTAGACATGGTTCGACAGGGGGTGTATTCAACAGCATCAGAAAGCCCCTAGACAACAATGTTGGCGTTGTGGTGGCAAGCATGCGCCACAGTCGTGCAAATTCAAGGCGGAACGGTGTTTTAGCTGTGGCAAGATAGGCCACATCGCGAAATCTAAAGCCTGTAAAGGCAAACAGCGAGTCCGTGTCGTCACAGAGGCGACACCAGAGGATGTGTATAATGTGTACACCGCATCGACAGTAAGCAAGGGTGGCGGCATAAAGATCCCCGTCGATGTCGTAAACATACAGTTTAGCATGCAGCTAGATACAGCGGCAGACGTGTCGCTAGGTCCAGAAAGTATTTGTGCGAAGCACTTCAAACATCTGCCACTGCAGGCTGCTGGCATTGTTTTGAAAACAGTTGATAACCAGAAGGTTGAGCTGGCAGGACAGATTTTTGTCGACGTCATTTATGAAGACCAAAAGGTGCGACAGTTGCCTTTGTTTATAACGAAAGGGGCTGACAAGGCGGCATTGTTTGGTCTGCAGAGACGTTTTCGGAGAGGAACTTGGGCTACTTAAGGGAGCGGCGGCTAAAATCTACGTAGACGATAGTCAGATCCCTAAGTTTTTCAAGCCGAGGTCGGTCCCCTATGCGATGAAACAGAAGGTGGAGGAGGAATTGGACAGACTGACGACCATGAAGGTCATTGAGCCAGTAAGTTTTGCGGAGTGGGCGACACCGATAGTGCCCGTACTCAAGACCGATGGCAGCATTCGCATTTGTGGTGAATACAAGATCACAGTAAACCGAGTCTCACATTTGGAGCAGTATCCGATCCCGACCTTGGACGATCTGTGTGAGAAGCTCACGGGTGGTAAGCAGTTCAGCAAATTGGACTTGAGCCATGCTTACTCGCAACTGCCTCTGGATGAGGCTTCAAAGGAATTCGTCACTATAAACACTCATAAGGGGTTGTTCCGTTACAATCGCCTTCCATTTGGTGTAAGCTCCGCGCCCGCAATTTTCAAACGAACAATTGAGAATATACTGCAGGATATTCCGCATATAGCGGTCTACCTGGATGAGGTCATTGTGACTGGGACAACGAGAGCTCAGCACCTGGAGACGTTGAACATAGTCTTGAGCAGACTGGCGGAGGCCGGTCTGAAGTTGAAACGAGATAAGTGTACGTTCATGGCAGATGATGTTCTCTACTTGGGTCACAGAATTGATCAGCATGGGTTACACCCTGTACGAGACAAGGTGGAAGCCATACAGAAGGCGAGAGAACCTGAGAATGTACCTGAGCTACAGCCATTCTTAGGTCTGCTCAACTACTACGGACGTTTTCTACCGAAGCTGTCGACCGTGTTGCCGCCGTTGCATAAACTGCTGTGCAAGGACACCAAGTGGTACTGGGGGCCGCAACAACAGCAGAGTCTCCTACAGGCGAAGGAGCTACTGTTGTCGGTGAACGTTTTGGTGCATTATGATCCGAGCAAACCTATTCTGCTGCAGTGCGACGCATCAAATTACGGGCTCGGCGCAGTGCTTTCGCATATCATGGACGATGGTAGCGAACGCCCTGTCGGTTTTGCATCCAGAACACTCAATGCGGCTGAGAAGAACTATTCCCAGTTAGACAAGGAATCAGAAGCTATTATGTTGAAGAAGTTTCACAAGCAGCTGTACGGCAGACGTTTCGAGATCATCACAAATCACCAGCCGTTGGTGTCACTGTTCAGTGATCTGAAGCAAGTCCCTATAACGGCTTCAGCGCGCATCCAGCGTAACGCCATTACGTTAGGTGGTTATGAGTACGAGATCAAATACAGGACGGGTAAACGCCACGGCAATGCGGACTGTCTCAGTAGGTTGCCATTGCCCGTGACGGTTCCCGATGAGCCTGAAGAGCGTGTGTTACTGATAGAAGGGTTAGACTGTTCACCAGTGAAGGCAGCGCAGATTAGTCGATGTACTGGTCGCGATCATACTCTAGCTCATGTTCGGGAATATCTGATGCGTGGCTGGCCGGTCGATGACGATACGGTCGAGTTAGCGCCGTGCAGATGTCGGAGGGACGAACTGAGCGTACAGGACGGATGTGTGTTATGGGGGGCGAGGGTTGTCATTCCGCCTCAGTGTCAAGATGAAGTGATGCAGGAGTTGCACCAAGCTCATCCTGGCATCAATCGTATGAAGAGCCTCGCACGTAGCTATGTTTGGTGGCCGTGTATGGACAGTCAGTTGGTAAAGTTGTGCCTGCAGTGCGATCCATGTCAGCCACACAACAAGTCACCGGCATCAGCTCCACATCATCCATGGGAGTGGCCAGACAAGCCATGGACCCGCATACACATTGATTACGCTGGTCCTTTTCAAGGCAAGATGTTGCTGATAGCTATCGATGCGACTTCCAAGTGGATTGAGACGTACATAATGACGTCAACAACCTCACTTGCGACCATCTGCAGACTGCGCGAGATGTTCGCGCAAAACGGGTTACCCGAGGTGCTAGTGTCCGATAATGCACCTATATTTGTGGGTGAAAAGTTCGAAACATTTATAAGGAAGAACGGAATCGTTCATGTGACGTCTGCACCGTTCCACCCGGCTTCAAATGGCCTCGTTGAACACGCAGTGCAGACGATAAAGGCAGGATTGACAAAGACGGCGGGTTGCAACATGGACGTGAAGTTACAGCGTTTCTTGATTGGATACCGTCGCACTCCGCAGTCCACAACGGGGCTGTCACCGATGGAAGTCTTGAATCGCAGGAAGATGAGGTCTAGACTGGACCTGTTACACCCCAGCCTGTAAGGGAAGGTACAGAAAAAGCAGTCACACATGAAAGACTTACATGATCGAGGAGGAGGAGCACAACAACGAGTTTTAAGACGGACGACAACGTGTAAGATGTTGCTGATAGCTATCGATGCGACTTCCAAGTGGATTGAGACCTACATAATGACGTCAACAACCTCACTTGCGACCATCTGCTGACTGCGCGAGATGTTCGCGCAACACGGGTTACCCGAGGTGCTAGTGTCCGATAATGCACCTATATTTGTGGGTGAAAAGTTCGAAACATTTATGAGGAAGAACGGAATCGTTCATGTGACGTCTGCACCGTTCCACCCGGCTTCAAATGGCCTCGTTGAACGCGCAGTGCAGACGATAAAGGCAGGATAGACAGAGACGGCGGGTTGCAACATGGACGTGAAGTTACAGCGTTTCTTGTTTGGATACCGTCGCACTCCGCAGTCCACAACGGGGTTGTCACCGATGGAAGTCTTGAATCGCAGGAAGATGAGGTCTAGACTGGACCTGTTACACCCCAGCCTGCAAGGGAAGGTAGAGAAAAAGCAGTCACACATGAAAGACTTACATGATCGAGGAGGAGGAGCACAACGAGTTTTAAGACGGGCGACAACGTGTACGTGATGAACTATGGGCCAGGACTCAAGTGGCTGATCGGCGTGATACGTCATGTGACCGGTCCATTGTCATACGCGGTGGAACTTGAGGATGGCAGAGAGTGTCGCAGACACGTAGACCACCTTCTATATTAGACCAGTATGCCATAATCCAAATTTCTAATTTTCTCCCAAATGCCTGATCAAATAGTTGCCATATTGTACCTATTGGTGCCTATCAAATTAAATAGTGGAAAGCACAACGTTGATAGTTTTTTTTATATATCGGGCCATGTTCATAAGTGGTCCAATATACCCCACCTTCCCCTACTTTCTTCATGGTGACATTGTTGCTTTTCCAATATACCCCACCTTCCCCTACTTTCTTTGTGGTGACATTGTTGCTTGTCCATTATATTCTGTATAGACAATTTCTGCTTTCAGTTTGTTGATGTAAATTATTGCTTTAGACTACCGGTAGCTGTCGTATGGTCAAAAGCTGGGTACTAGTTATGAAATCGAAACATGATTGTTTAGAAAGACAGTAGCTATCAATCGTCTGTTGTAGTGCCCACCAGGAATGAAGCAATGTGTCCTACAGTTCTTCACAAAGCTGTTGTCACGGTTTAAACAGCCACTACTTCCCTATGTGAACGTACACACCCCGTTGCAGGTAACTGTTGATCTAACAGGCCACAGCCTACTGACACTGGATACACTTATTTAATCTTAACAACAATTCTTGTGTTTTTCAATGTTTCTGGATCTAGAATTATATCTATAAATTAGATTGCCTTGTAGTTGTAGTAAGAAATATGTTATTTAGATAGTAATATTATATTTTCAGATATTATATTGATATTAGTAAGTGCAACATTCATTGTCTATATAGATCATTAGCGCACAGCTTCTGATTGGCCCATCTGGGTTGTCTGGGAGGATGGCAGACCAGTCAACATTATATACGAAGTTACAAACATATAATGACAAATTTGAAATTTCATATTTGTCTAAATACATTGTCATTTCTACCCCAATAATAACGTTTAACTGCATGTGTTAAAATTTTATGAGGACATAATATTAAATTGTATTCTGGAGTAATGATGCAACAATATTATTAGAGAACTAGCCGAGTTTCCTGGCGTTGCATGGGAGAAAAGGCAGCCACTACAAGAGCTCACGACTCCTTGCACTACCCCGTGAAGTTTTTGTAGGACAATGGTAAAGACAACTTCATGCCCCGAAAATAACAATTCATGTACAATGGTTTCACAAAGTGTTCATACCTTATGAAAGAACTTATGTGGACGTTTGACGTAAATCACATAATGCGGAACAATCGTAGAAAACACGCAATGCATTGCTAACAATTGTGCTTAGTTCATATTATTATCTATATGAAACGTTCACATAGTTTTCTTCCTAATATCCCCACCCCTGTGGGAATTTGAAATTTTTACATAAAAACTATCCCCATGGACCCCCGGGAATGTGTAAAAAATTTCAGCCCCATGCGAAACTGATGGAGATGTAAGGGAACAGACAGACACAGCCACAGACTGCTTTATAGCATAGAAGAGTTTATCAGATTCATTAAAACAAAAACATTTTAATTTAAAAGAAACATAAAAAATAGAACCTGGGTGACAATGACTATATTTGGTCTTAGTAATGTCATCAAATAAAAACTATGATTCTGAAACCAAAGAATTAGAAACTGTGTTGATGTAAATGTGTTACTCATTAAACTTGTTGATATGTGCCATATTTCCCTTCCCCAGAGACTGGTGCGACTGTGTGGGGAGACGAAGGCAGCTCCCACTAAGGTGGAGGAGGTTCAATTCCTGTGTACCCTCTGTGCCAAGGTGAAGACAGAAGCCCACCTTGTCAGCTTCTTCCATCAGGTAGGGGCCCAGTACTGATGAAGACGAATTGATTGATTCTTTTTTGGTGTGTTCACTCAATAAGACATGTTAAAGGGAAACAAAAGTCATGGTTTTGGGCCTGTGCACATATCACACCAGTGGTTTATTAGGAAGACATGGTACTTATTTATAGGGAAACAAAAGTCATGGTTTTGAGCCTGTGCACATATCACACCAGTGGTTTATTAGGAAGACATGGTACTTATTTATAGGGAAACAAAAGTCATGGTTTTGGGCCTGTGTACTTATAAGAGATACTAAAACAACCATTAGCAACTACAATTAAGAATATCATGCCAGTGGTTTACTAGGAAAACCTTGTTGAACACGCATCACCTTTATTTTATGGGCCGTGCCATAATGTTAGATAAACCTACGTCATGAGTGTCAAAGTCTAGCAAAATTTGCTCGCCAAATGAAAATGTATTTGTGTACACCTATTCTTATACTTGCCAATACAATATGACCATGCTGTAACTCAACTTATATAACATATTTTTACCTTTGTTTACTAAACTAATCCTCTTTCTGAGAAAATAGAACATTTGTTTCAGACTTTGCATTGGTTCTGTGTATGCCGGCCACACTTAATACGTCACGCATAGTATAGGTTATCCGATTTTTATAGAAGTGCATATGCGCTTATCGGTTGTGCTGGTTAACATGTCAGCCCTCAGTCAACCGGATAAATAACCGGAATCTCCCACTTTAGAACACATTCTGAGTAAACCACTGTCGTGATAGTCTTGATTATTTTAGTTGCACATGGTTAGTCTTTTATCATCTCTTAGGTGCATTGCCCCAATTAATGACTTTTGTTTCGCTTTAACATCTGAATATATAAAAGTGTATTAATATATAAATATGTGAGATGGGTGCCGGTGCAACGCTATGCTTAAAATAGGACCGATGAATGACCCAGTTTCCCGGTGCTACATTTACTTGCCTGATCGGGCAACAAGGTTGTCTTATTCAGATTACTGATTTTGTAGCCAATTAGTTTGTACTATCATTTTTGATAGTTCTGAAATACGTTTTGTGTTTTCAGCAGATTGTTAAGCCCACATTGATGAGTGGCGAGGCAAAAGAGAGATTAACTGGGGCTACAGATGGCATCAGAGAAGTTACGTCCAGCTTCCTGCTCATTGAGTCACTACTCAAGCTCATGTCTAGTGCGGTATGTCACCTGACTCAGGCAAATTATATCTAGTGTTGTATGTGAATAGACCAATGTAGATCTTCTGGCTGCTTGTCTTTGAATTTGTGCTAGAGTTTTAATGTTCTTTTGACAATGGGGATCCTATGACACTGATGCATAGTTTAGTGTTGGACAAACTGGGGTTGCCACTGAAATTCTAAGAACAGCTAACGATAAAAGAAGATCATGTGCAAACTCAGCAATAAACAAACAGAATTTCTATTCCACAGGATGAGAAAGAGAAAATTAGAACTAATGACAACGGGACAGATTAAGGGGGAAAAAGAAGCAGAGGTCGCCAATAAGTCAAATCGTTAATGGTCTAGCAGCCTGGCTAGGAAAGACATCTGTGATCATGGGAAATGGAGGGTCATGATCACCTATACCTGCAACATAACTGATGATGACGATAGTCGATAAGACACTGATTTAATGTGAGTTGCACATTTGTTTCTCCTTGTAGGATGCGCGTGTGGCTGTGAAGGCATGTGAAGGTGTCCTGCTGTGCAGCACTCTGACTGACCCGGCCTGCGTCCACTCCATCGTCCACCACACTGACCTGTGTGAGTTCCTCACCAAGCAGCTGTGCGCCCTTTACGACAAGCTGACCAAAGTTATGGACCCCACTGACCTGGAGTCTGTCGATGTCCACTGGGGGTGAGTTTGAAGTGTATATGCCATAGGTCAAGGTGGCTAATGATTAATGGAATTTGATTAATATTGCATTGTTTTCAGTGCACCATGGTAGTCTTAATCTAAAGGACATTAGTCATCAGCTTTGACTTCTAGCATGTCACTGCAGGCTTCAAACTGTTTATTGTTTTTAGCTCTATCTAACATGTAATGCAAATTGATGATGTCATAGTGATCACTAAAAACATTTTGGGAGTTTCTTATCAGACTTGTTGGCAAGTCACAAAATTGCAAGTCAAGTCAAGTCTCAAGTCTTTGACCGTCAAGTCTAGTCTCAAGTCAGTGAGCTTCAACCCAATTCTTGAGTCATTTCTCTGAATTCCAAGTCAAATCATGTCAAAATAGGTGACTCTTGTCCGACTCGAGTCAGCCCAAAATCACCAATCGCCATGATAGTTTTTGTTTTTCTGCAGTAATTTTTAGCGGAAAATTTAGGTGGATGTTGTCACACGACAACATTAGCCAATCATAACAAGTACTTTATTGTATTTGGTGTGGCATGTCACAACAACATAGTCTCGTTTTGTGTAAGTTTCGAGCCACCAGACTTGTTGTCAAGGTACAAACTGGCAAGTCAAGTCTCAAGCCAATGACCTCCAAGTCCATGTCAAGTCTCGAGTCATCTGTCTGAATTCCAAGTCAAGTCAAAATAGGTGACTCTTGTCTGACTTGAGTCAGACAAGAGACTCGAATCAATATGTATGTTTCTTATCATGATATAGTGAACATTTTCGTTATTACTTTATTAAAATCATCACTTGTAAAAATTATCATTTTATTAACATTACTCCAATCCTGGAACAGTTATACGTGGGGTAATATGACTAAAGCAGTATCACTCAGGTAAACTCTCTATCCCCAGGTAATCACAAAGGTACTCTGTCCTGCAGGCTTGATGTCACCAGTGACGTGGATGACTGCATGATTTTCCATGGCAAGCGGAAGCTCATCTCATTCTTGTCCTGGTTTGACTACTGCGATCAGTTGAGCCGCGTGTCACACCCCGACATAGCTAACGCCCTCTCGATCAGAATACATGAGAAGTTTCTCACCCTGAGACTAGAGCCGGCTATTCTACAAACGTGACTTGAACTGCCACGGTTGGATGCATGTGATCTGACCTGTTCTGTTGATAGGATATTTATTATACAAATATTTGTCCCTCCTCAATATATTTAATCCATCCCGAATCAGGTACATTGATAGTTAATTATGTGTTAAAATCATCAAAATAAGTAACTTTGACAGTTAAGTGGATAACTTGTGAAACCAAACATTGTCCACTTTTTCCAAACTGACGCACTCAAAGGTTATCGCGTCTGACACTGAACCGGCCTCCCTGACACTCTTGATGCCGACCTGCAGCGCATGGCATGTGGCTGAAGACAAGGGCCGACATTGAATCGGCCTCCCTGGCACTCTTGATGCCGATCTGCAGCGCAGGGCATGTGGCTGAAGACAAGGGCCGACACTGAACCGGCCTCCCTGGCACTCTTGATGCGACCTGCAGCGGATGGCATGTGGCTGAAGACAAGAGCCGACACTGAACCGGCCTCCCTGGCACTCTTGATGCCGACCTGCAGCGGATGGCATGTGGCTGAAGACAAGGGCCGACACTGAACCGGCCTCCCTGGCACTATTGATGCCGACCTGCAACGCAGGGCATGTGGCTGAGGACAAGGGCCGACACTGAACCGGCCTCCCTGGCACTCTTGATGCCGACCTGCAGCGCAGGGCATGTGGCTGAAGACAAGGGCTGACCTGAAGCAGCTGCTTCGGATCGCCAAGACTGGGACCGGGTGGAGGACTCTGCACAAAACAATTGAGTAAAAGCAGTGCAAAGGGGCGTAAGAGCTTGCGCAGGCTGGCAGTCATGACTGTCTTAATAATAACTTGTCAAAGAGTGAATAGACTTATGGTATGTAGAGTCGGACCACATTTAGCTGTTGTGTCTGTGTCTACAGGTCTGAGGCTGGGTCCATCACAGCCACAGCTCTACTGACTCGCTGTCTCACAATTGTGTATTCACCTGCTCTGCTCCAAGGTCAGTTCACCTACGCCCCCTGACAACCAGATGTGCACACATACAGTACCCATACAATTTAATGTAACTTCCTTAAATTTAATTCAAATGACATGTTCTTTTGTTCATTTGTTTTACTGGATGTAGGTTCACTGTGGAAAGTTTCAGATGGATATCTTTAATGTCCTTGATTTGGTTGAGGTTTGAGCATGTGCTCCAGACATCGGCCTCAGTGCTGCAGACACGCTTGATTTCGACCCACTCACCTGATCTATCTCTGCCAGACTTCTATCTTTGGGGATATCTTAAGGACAATGTCTACTGAGGAAGGCCACAATACATAGATGATTTCAACAGCGTGGTTTTCAAATTCATCCAAGTTGTTTGTAACTTGTTTCTTTTTATTGTTTCTTGTTATGTGGTTGTAATTCAGAACTGTTCTTTTTGCCTTCAAGCATTTGCCAAGTTTGTTCTTGGGGAAGACCAGCCACAGGCATCTGAAAATGGAACACAACATACAGATGTACAACCAGCAGGGTGTGAAAGTGGAACCCAACATGAGTTGAAATATCTACTTATAGAACGATGCGACAGGTTATCAGAGGAAGTACGAGAACTGTTTGAACATTGATATTGGTAGAAGACTGCAAGTGACAGTGTTGTATTTGATAGCATACTTTGGTATCTTTTATACTTAACCATTTCAAACTAAAACTTCCGTAATCAAAATATGCACCAGGTAACCATGATTTTCATTTATATTCAATATTATGTTACCATGCATATAAGATTGCCTAATGACAACATAATAGTAAGAGGTAGACCCATAATAGTAAGATGTAGACCCATAATAGTAAGATGTAGACCCATAATAGTAAGATGTAGACCCATAATAGAAATATGTAGATCCATAACAGTAAGATGTAGACCCATAACAGTAAGATGTAGACCCATAACAGTAAGATATAGACTCATAATAGTAAGATGTGGATCAATAACAGTAAGATGTAGACCCATAATAGTAAGATGTAGATCCATAACTGTAAGATGTAGACCCATAACAGTAAGATGTAGACCCATAACAGTAAAATGTAGATCCATAACAGTAAGATGTAGCCCCATAACAGTAAGATATACACCCATAATAGTAAGATATAGACCCATAACAGTAATATGTGGCCCCATTACAGTAATATTTATACTCATAATAGTAAGATGTGGGTCCATAACAGTAAGATGTAGACCCATAATAGTAAGATGTAGACCCATAACAGTAAGATGTAGACCCATAACAGTAAGATGTAGACCCATAACAGTAAGATGTAGATCCATAACAGTAAGATGTAGCCCCATAACAGTAAGATATACACCCATAATAGTAAGATATAGACCCATAACAGTAAGATGTGGCCCCATAACAGTAATATTTAGACCCATAATAGTAAGATGTGGACCCATAACAGTAACATGTGGACCCATAACAGTAAGATGTAGACCCATAACAGTAACATGTGGACCCATAATAGTAAGATATAGACCGATAACAGTAAGATGTAGATCCATAACAGTAAGATGTGGACCCATGACAGTAAGATGTGGACAAACAATAGTAAGATGTAGACCCATAATAGTAAGATATAGGCCCATAAAAGTAAGATGTAGACCCATAATAGTAAGATGTAGACCCATAACAGTAAGATTTAGACCCATAATAGTAAGATGTAGACCCATACAAGTAAGATGTAGACCCATAATGGTAAGATGTAGACCCATAACAGTAAGATTTAGACCCATAATATGTAGACCCATAAAAGTATACATTTTGTGAAAGCTGAATGAATGAATCTAACAAACCATAGTTTATTCATGGAAACACTGGCAGTTGTAAGATGGTTGCCATGGAAAGCAATAACATAATGTAAGAAAATTGAACCCATTTAAAAGTAATTGATTAGTTTGTCCTACGAATTTACCAAAAATCAGTAACTAGCATGTGATAGTGGAAAGTAGATTTTTTTCACACTTTTTCACAAAATGATTCTGAAACCAGATGAAAAAAAATATTGAAGGAGGAAGGACCGAAAATTATTGCTCCAGTAAGTGAGTAGTGTAGATTTGCCCATGTTTCCAGGTGTGTTTGTCATCGCTGAAGCCGTTTGAAGCCATCCTAATGAAGCCAACCAGTGAGATTGTACACAGTCTCATCCTACAAGACCTGCTGACTCGAAGCTACTGGAGGCAAACTGAGGGGGGAGAATATTCCACGTGTGACACCGGGGAACATTCCACATGTGACACCGGTGGTGTTCCTGTCACAGACACGTTCGACTTGTGCGACAACGCATGCGTCGCAAGAGATGTGCGGACTAGTGGCGCCACACAGCGCATATATATGCAAGACAATTCATCTGACATCTTGACAAATTCACAGTGTGAGGGGGGTGGGGACACTGGGGTGGAGGTGGGGGGGTGGTGAGTCACCGGTTGTCATGACAACGGAGGGTGGTGGTGATGCTGGTGACGTCATTGTGGTGAATGATGATGTTCTTGGGATGACTTGTGATGTGACTGAAGAGGTAGGGTGTCGGATGAAGTTACAGGTAAGATAATTACCACAGTAATAGATGATTTTATATATTTAGTGAACAGCTTCCCTGTGACCTTTATAAGTATGAATGACCTTGCATTTTATATGGGATATGCTTAGCCATCAAAAGTCTATAATTCCCAGAGAGTCCCTTAAATCATTACACCATCAGCACTGTATTTTGTATATCGACTGATGCTGACATTTTGTGTGTTGCACAGAACCAGCTATACCCATAAGGCGAACAATTTGTGCCCCAATTGGCCGAGTAATTCCGCGTTGCATGGCAACGCACAGTTAATTATTGTGTATATTTTGACGTGTCTAGACACTGCGACCTAGATCTTGACTTGCGCCACCCTCAATTTGAGCTTTGGTGAAACGTCAGGTACACTTGCTGTTGGCCGGCCTTTATACACGATGTGCTAGACGGACCCATGCGTATTACCACAAAGACCTCATTGTAGTGCCAGATGGACCATTATGTTGTATGAGATGGAACCATGCCAAGCTGACCCTTCACCTATGCCAGGTAGACCCGTATGTGGACACATGCTTAGCAGTTATTGCTGTTGAATGCAATTTAATGTCTTCAAATATGCCAATCACACAAATGTTTCAACATTAATAGTGATGCAGTCTCTGTTCACAGATGGCAACCCGGTTAATTGTGCACCGAGCCTGGACTCGAACGTCTACTACGATGTGCATGAGATTGTCGCCAGGTCAGTACATCTTGACCTGTGGAAGTCAGGCGTATCACTGACTCAGTGGTGTGGAAGTCTGGTGTATGAAAGGGTATTAGTGGCAACAGGGGGTGCTCTGTTCTCTTACAGCAATTCAGGGTTTGACAGACATAATTATATGAAAAACCAAACAACTAGTTATTTTAAACCCACATGGTCGCCAGCAAAATTTGCCTCAAGAACCACAGTTATTTCAATGATTTAATTTTCCGTTACCATGCATAGGGGATTGCCATAATAGTAAGAGACAGAACCATAAAAGTAAATTTTTTTTGAAAGCTGAATGAATGAGCTATCCATCCAACTACAATTTATTCATGAAAACACAGACAGGTGCATGACAATTGCCGTGGAAAGCAACAACTAATGTACGAACATTGAAAGAAACGAATGTCCAAAATAAAAATGGTTCACTGATATAAACGTCCACTTCTAGGAGTAGTAGCAATGTCTATCTATCTCTGAATACCAGTCTGTACCAGTCAGCAAGTCTGTAGTTGCCTTAACACTCAGCAAAAAGTATGACAATTGAATGTTCAAATAAAACACGCAAAACAGGCACAGCGTCCGAATCGTCCAGGTCAAGTATCACAGTGTTATCGTCGGAGCTGCTGGTGATGTCGCTGTTTTCAAAGTTGGAAACGTCAACTCATTGAATTCGTCGACGTCGAATTCGCCTGGACGATCTCGGATTCGTTCCTTCACTAACTTGACATCTCTCGCGTAAAACCCGCCAAATTCTTCGTCACTGTCCATCTCAAATGACACATCGAAAAACGCATCACCAGCACCACTCGATCCAGTTAAAGATGTCCCACATTAAAGATGTCCCACAAAGAAGTATACGCTATAAAAAAAATTACCTCCTATTCGTGTTTGTCCCAGCCCTATTACTTGTGTCATATTTATGTTTGTCCCAGCTCTATTACCTGTGTCATATTTGTATTTTTCAAACTCTATTACCTGTTTCATATTCATGTTTGTCCCAGCACTATTACTTGTGTCATATTCGTGTTTGTCCCACCTCTATTACCTGTGTCATATTTGTGTTTGTCCCAGCTCTATTACCTGTGTCATATCTGTGTTTGTCCCAGCTCTATTACCTGCGTCAAATTTGTGTTTGTCCCAACTCTATTACCTGTGTCACATTCGTGTTTGTCCCAGCTATATTACCTGTGTCATATTCGTGTTTGTCCCAGCTCTGTTACCTGTGTCACATTCGTGTTTGTCCCATCTCTGTTACCTGTGTGATATTTGTGTCTTAAAGCTGCGTCATCAATAAATTTAGCCCATCTCAAATCACGTTCGTTGATGTTCAAATCTGTTTTCTGTGAATAGTTTAAAAAGTAATGTGCACAGTCGGTTTAATTAAAAGAGTAAAAGTGACTTTGATTATTACATTGGGTAAATTGCGAAATTGTTAATAGCTATATATTATTATATATACAGTTGGGCTATACATAGCCATTTTTGCATTTGTTTTACCAAATTTCAGTTCAGCAAAAAACGTATTTTAATAGTTTGTTTCATGATTTAATCAAAACTAAATAACCAATTTGCACAAACGACCCAAACTATTGTAATAGATACTAGATAGGTTTGATGGTTCGGAAAATAAGTCTGACTTTAGACAAATTAAAAATGGAATTGAGGAGGCAGCTTTAAAGTACCTCTGAGTCATATTTATGTAGCATGTGTTGTGACCTTTAATGCTATTTACCTCAGACTCATATTCATGTAGCATGTGTTGTGACCTTTAATGCTGTTTACCTCCGAGTCATATTTATGTAGCATGTGTTGTGTCCTTGTAGAAAGTCTCTCACTCAACCCAAGTGGTAAGTTGTTGTTCTTGGTTCATGTGTTGGTGGCTACTCTTCCAGGGTGTTGAATAATAAATAGTGCCTTCTTGCAACATAATTCTGGATGGAATTACCCCAAATCTACATAACTATTTCCACTTAAGGGGAAAGTATGATTATCAGAAGTGATTTTCATAGTCATGAAAGTTTCAAAACGAAATGTAGATGGACTATTTCCACGCGTAGCATATCGTCTGGTTATTGTGATTCCAGTACACATCAGTATTATATCTACCTAACCAAGTAATGTCCTTAAACCAGCAAATATCAGCGCTAACATAGTTTATTGTGCCTTTGATGCTAATGGAAATGGCAACGTATATGTGATCTGGTGACCCCGCTGGATAACAGGTAAATAAAAATTACTATAAACACGCCCTCCCATGTGTATGTCAGATGGCTGGCGTAACCTGATACCATAAACGACATGTAACTAATACAGATTCAAGGGCCATTGTGGCGGAAAATTAAGGAGACGTGCAATATTACAAATGGTTATTATGTTTTGTTAACAATCCGTAAAATGCTAGAGAAAAACCGTAAATTTCGACACAAAAACTAACATTTGTTGAAATTGCGTTTTTAGTAATAACCAGGAAATGATGCTTAATTTTAATTATTTTATTCATATTTATTCATTGAAATCAAATATTTATTAATTGACATATGAATGTGTCTTACATGTAGGCAACATAATACGATATCGAATTACGATTGGTAAAGAGTTTGTCAAAAATACATTGCCACTTTAGGCTGTCATTCAACTTTTGCTTAATCCATTCACAGTGGTGTAGCAAACATAATTCATTTATGTTAACCAAAATGTATCTGAAAGTTATCAGTGACACTGTCATACTTATATGTATGTGATTTATTTCTTTGGGGGTTTCTCAAAACGATATAATTTTGCATTTTGTGGCAATTTTTTCACATTTACAAACATATTTTACAATTTGTTTAACATAACTAAATAAATTAAAAACTACATTTTTATTAACCTGGACTATTATATAGTATGTAGTCCTTAATCTGTGAAGAAATGGTTAATTTATCTTAAAAGTTCTCTGAAACTAATCAATTCAAGACAAATATATAATAGCCGCCCCAGCTACCTTAAACACTTCTGTAATAATCTATACAAACACTTTTAAAAAAACACCTGGCCTTGATTAACCCTTTTCCTTTTATCTCTCTTCTCTCTTTTTCACCCCTCTGGTGTTTGACAGGACAGCAAAACTTCTTTTTTTCTCCTCCGATATTAGACATGACTGTAAAAAAATATGTAAACCTAAAAATAAAAAACTGTCCTAAGCTGTGTAGCATCATGCTGGTAAACTATGCAATTAACCCCTGTAGGTTGAACACCCACCAGTGTCCTGGTTGCACCCTCTTCATACACTCTGGATAAGTTGGCACTATCTATGTAGTTAATGTGATATTCACCCTGTCACACCAGTATGTATGTGCACAATGCTAATACACGTTGACTGCTTCTTTTTATGTGGGGTGCATAAGTGCATGGTTTTGAATGTCGGAGCATTATTCAAGAGAACCAGGATTCATTACTTGTGTTCAACGAGCTGTGCAAATGATTTCCTGGCTATAGACAGTCACTGAGGTGGATATAAATGATTACCTGGCCATAGACAGTCACTGTGGTGGATACAAACAAATGAGTCTTCATGCAGTAATTGCGACATGGCTGAATGCTTCCCAAATAAGTCGAGTGGGTGTTTAAATGAACAGGTCTGCCAGGGGGAGAAGTGTATACATTTTGAAAGTTCTTACATATTATTTACATTCTTTGAAGCTGATGTTTAGTTGACATTTAGTAACTCTAATATAATAAATATTATTATGAATGCCTGCATGGGTATACCTATTTTAACCTAACCTTTATTTAAGCTAACTGAGAATGTGTGCCTCTATTTATATTTGCAATGATGCTAAACTATAATGTAAGATGACCAGTTTAGCTGGACCCAAACCTGTCAAGTAGATCGTCACTCGTCACCTGTCATTGTGTTAGGTTCACTTGTTGCTGCTTCCACGAGTTTATAGCTGCACTTGACATGCCTAGATCACTTGTACTTCAAAGCCATGTAATATTTTGGGGGTGGTGGTGGTGGGTTGTGGTGATGGTGGGTGTGGTGGTAGAGGTAGTGGTAGTGGTGGTCGTGGTGGTAGGGTTAGTGGTGGTGGTGATGGTGGTGGTGGTGGTGGTAGTGGTGGTGGTGGTTGTGGTGGTAGTTGTAGTGGTGGTGGTGGTGGTGGTGTTTGGTGTGGTGGTAGGGGTAGTGGTGGTAGTGATGGTGGTGGTGGTGGTGGTGGTGGTAGTGGTAGTGGTTGTGGTGGGTGTGGAGGTAGGGGTAGTAGTGGTGTTTGTGGTGATGGTGGTGGTGTGTGTGGTGGTAGGGTAGCGGTGGTGATGATGGTGGTGGTGGGTGTGGTGGTAGGGTAGTGGTGGATGTGATGGTGGTGGTGGTAGTGGTAGTGGTGGTGGTGGGTGTGGTGGTAAGGGTAGTGTGGTGGTGTGTGTGGTGGTAAGGATAGTGTGGTGGTGGTGGTGGTGGTGGTGGGTGTGGTGGTAGGGATAGTGTTAGTGGTGGTGTTAGTGGTAGTGGTGGTGGTGGGTGTGGTGGTAGGGGTAGTGGAGGTAGTGATGGTGGTGGTGGTGGGTATGGTGTTAGGTGTAGGGGTGGTGGTGATGGTGGTGTTGGTGGTGGTGGTGGGTATGGTGGTAGGAGTGGTGGTGGTGGTGGTGGTGGGTGTTGTGGTAGGGGTAGTGGTTGTATTTGTGGTCGTGGGGTGGTGGTGGTGGTGGGGGTGATGGTAGGGGTGGATATGGTGGGGATGGTGATGGTGGTAATGGCGATGGTGGTAGTTGTGGTTTTCACGTATTCCAATAGCTTTGTATGTTTACTATATGTAAAGTTAACTTTTATAATAATTGCAGACCTCTAAATTAGTTTTATCCATGGGCAAAGTTTGCCTCTATCAAGACATCAGTGCTGTCATTCCCTTTTTGATGGCCATCTACACGAAAAAAAACATTTTGGAAACAAGAAAGTTCAACAGTTTTTTTCTTCTATGTATTGTTTACTATTTCATGCAATTTATTTCATTTCAAGGAAACTACGCCGTATAAAGATTAATTTATTACTATTGTAGATTTTGTTCTTGATGTTTCAGTATGGAAGACGAACATTTTCTCAGTGGTACAATTGTCCTAGAAGGATTCTGCAAGGAGCTGACAGCAATTGTCTTTGTCAAGTACCACGAGGCCACAGCTCAAATGTGACATTACAGATGGTGACATCACTGTTCAGGAGACAGTGACAAATGTGTGGAATGTGTTTGGACCCGTTTAGTTGTCAGGCGACAGAGTGTCGCATAGTCTCATCTAGCAAATAATTAAGGCTAAGTGACGCCCGACTAATCGGACAATTAATCGCCCGTCGAAACACCCGTACAAGACCGATTAGTGAGGCCAATTTGTGGTCATGACTGTGATAACGGAATTGGGGCTGGCTCCAATTCGACCGACTGTCAGCTGACAGCTTGTTGACTCTGTGGCCAATCAGCAACCGGTGCTACCGATAGGTGCTGTACTTATCATCATAACTCAAGTCGGGATTGGCACAAGTCAAAAGTTGCACCTCACTGTGTTTGGACATGTTCCTCTAATAAACACACACATAATTAAAAGTATAAATTGGTCATGTAATATTGCATTAAGAAAGCATTATGATGTCTCTATGAAGATGTCATTATGTCGCATGACTGGATAAAGCATTGTATATTATCATTATAATAAAATTATCATCAGTGGTGACATTGTAACATTATCAACGATGACAGTGATTAATTTTAGTGGCACTGTGAATGACATGAATGTTACCTGGTAGGGCGCAATCATATTCATATCACATTTTTATTTTTCACATAAACTATGATTATTAATACAAAATTTAACAAGATTTAACAAGATTGCCATCCCAAACAACAAGTTCCAGATGGCAAAGTGGACAAGGAAGCCATTGGCTTATCGAGAGACCACCAATTTTCTCATCTATGTGTAACCCACCCTTATCAAATATCTGTCAATTCTATTTTTAAACATATTCACACTACTAGCATTAACACAATCATTTGGCAGTTTGTTCCATTCATTTATCACCCTCTGTGAGAAAGAGTACTTTCTCATGTCCAACCTACACTGCTCCTTAACTAATGCTGCTTTGTGTCCTCTGGTTCTACTGCCTTCTTTAAGTTTGAAGAACATATTCCTATCAACATCCTCATAACCGTTCACTATTTTAAACACTTCTATTTGGTCTCCTCTTAGTCTCCTGGTCTCTAGTGTTGTCAAACCACATTGTAATAAGCGACTTTCGTAACTAAGGTCTCTTAATTCTGGAATCATCTTAGTTGCTCTTCGTTGTATTCTTTCTAGCTTATCTATGTCTTTTTTACGATATGGCCTCCATGCTTGAATACAATATTCCAAATGTGGTCTAACTATTGCTTTGTACAGGGGTACAATTAGATGTTTCTCCTTATACGTGATAGTTCTCCTAATTAGCCCTAGAATTTGATTTCCTTTCGAAGCAGCAATCCCACATTGCTCTGAAACTTTCATGTCAGCATTAAATGTTACTCCTAAATCCTTTTCTTGTGTGGTTCTACCTAGTACAGCATCCCCCATTTTATATTCCTCGTCCATATTTCCATGTCCTATGTGTATACATTTACACTTCCCAAAATTGAATAACATTTGCCATTTTTCTGACCATTTAACTAATTTTTCTAGATCATCCTGTAAACTTTGTTTATCTGTATCATTAGTAACCTTTCTGAATACTTTTGTGTCATCTGCAAATTTGAGTACTTTGCTAGATATGTCATCCTCCAAATCATTTATATATATTAAAAACAGTATAGGGCCTAATACTGATCCCTGTGGTACCCCACTCAAAACAGATTTCCAGTTTGAAATCTCACCATCTACTATTACTCTCTGTCTTCTGTGTGTAAGCCACTTTTCTATCCAGTTGATTACATCATTGCCTATACCATGGGCTTTTAGTTTAAGTAACAATCTTTGATGTGGCACTTTATCGAAAGCTTTCTGAAAATCTAAGTAGACAACATCCACTGGTGACCCGTCATCTACCCACTTTGTAATTTCTTCCAAAAAACATAAGAGATTGGTTAGACATGACCTTGCTTTTAGGAACCCATGTTGAGATGTATTTATTAATTTATGTTTTACAAGGAATTCCACCATGTGGTCTCTAATTAATGTTTCGAGTAATTTACATACAACTGATGTTAAACTCACTGGTCTGTAATTTTCTGGCTTCTTCCTCGATCCCTTCTTAAATAGCGGCGTAATGTTTGCTTCTTTCCATTCTGAAGGAACTATTCCTTCTTCTAGTGACAAGTTAAACAATTTTGCAAGTGGTGTACTAATTTGCTCAACAATTTCCTTTAGCAGTTTTGGTGGTATCCCATCAACTCCAGGTGATTTATTATCTTTCATCTTCTTAATTTTCTTTGCTATCATTTCAGGAGTTACAAATAACTGCCCTAAATGTTCTGATTTATTGCCCTCAAATTTAGTAAATGGAACTGGAAGTGAGCTGATATCTTCTGTGGTAAAAACTGAGCTGAAATACTCATTCAGGACCTCTGCCATTTGAAACCCGTCTGAAATTATGTTTCCCCTGTTGTTTTCCAGTGGTCCGACCTTATCTCGAACTTTCTGTTTACTCCTTACATAAGCATAGAAACTCTTGCTGTCATTTTTTATATTACCTGCCAATTTTTTTTCAAAGGTTCTTTTAGATTTTCTAATTTCAGTTGTAGCTAGGTTAAGTGCCTCTTTGTAATTTGCATAGTCTTCATCCTTTCTGGTACGCCTATAAACCCTCCACATAGTTTGCTTAAACACTATTTTTCTAATAGCTTCTTTTGACAAGTGTTTCTTTCTAGACCGTTTTCCTTGTTTTTTCAAGGGAATAAATTTATCGATGATACTCTCAATTTCATATTTTAGAATATTCCAACATTCAATTGTGGTCTTATTCATCAGCATGTTATTCCAATCTAGCTTTGCTAAGTATATATTAATTTATATGAAGATAATATATCTAGCATGCATAGATAATTACATATAGCTGATTCAAATAGGGTTGGTAACCCGGCTCAACTAACACTTGGTGTGGGGTAACTAAATCAAAAGCATGCCAGTTCTAGTTGTGCATAAAAATACTGTATACATGCCAGTGTGTAAAGGGGAAACTTAATGATTTAGTACAAAACACTGTGTAAATAGCTAGTAGGTTTTTTATCCTACTACCTGTGAACAGTTGACGGCTTTTGTCCATAGGACTTTTGTCCATGAGAGCATATGCCATACACTTGTAGTTGCCCGGTTTTGTTAATTTGATGGTTCAATATTGGAGGAAACCCTACTTGCAGATCTTCTTCCACAACTGTTCAATCCTTTCAAAAAAAATAATGATTTTTAGCAAGTATCTAAACAGTTTCGAATGTGATCAAATGTGCCATGAATAAATGTATTGGCATGTAAATATTGTATCAGCAAATCTCTTTCCAACCAAGTCACAAAACACATTTCTATTACAAGTCTTGTAATAATTATTAGAACTGATTTAAATGTGTAAACATTTCTACCAACACATTATTTAATTGTGAAATTAATTAAATTGTATTTAATTGAATAATTGTTTAGGTTAATTTAATTTACCTGAGAAATGTGTGCGGTTAATTTAATTTCATTGAAAAATTTCTTAGTTAATTGTAATTTAATTAACTTTTTTTAAAGTTAATTGCGCCATGCCTAGTGTGTATACAATCTGCCTCTGGAAGTGGTGGAGGATTTCACCTACAGAGGGTCAACCATCACCAGCAACCTGCCTGTCGACGTAGAGATCAACAAGCTCACCAGAAAGGCAGCAATTGTCATGTCAAGGCTGTCAAAGAGAGTGTTGGAATACAGCATGCTCATCGAAAGCACCAAGGTTTGGGCATACCAGGTTTGTGTCCTAAGCACCCTCCTCTATGCCTCAACAGCTTCCATCTTCGTTGTCTCAGATGCGTACCTAGCATCACATGGCATGAGCACACAAACACCACGACATCATCTCAGTCTGGTGGTCGTTGTACACAGTTATTACGCACGCAAGTGGCGGCTTATTCATGAAGGAGAGACCAGGGAGGAGTTGGCCATATTTGATCTCTGTGGCCGTAAGATCTTGCTGTTTGATCTGAGATGAAACATGTGGACACAAATGTAAATCAGTGACCTTGTCAACATATAAACACAAATGAATCAAAAATAATCGTAAACAAACAAAACTTTGCTCCCCACGTGAGGAGGACTGGGCCACCACGTGAGGAGGTGTCTGCGCACCGTAGACGTCCGGAAAACGACATGGTGGCACTATCTAGTCTGTTGGAGACGTCGTAATGTGAAATAGCTTCCGAAAATGTCGCCGTCCCATGGTCGTATAGTGATCTCGCAAATGTGTTGTACAGTGCACGTTTATAAAAAACGTTCCAACAATCTTCAAACAGGTCACAGCAGGCGCACAACAATGCGCTTCGTCACTAGCCCTGTTGACATCAGAACACGGACCCGCACCTGTGTACGTAGACGCAGATCTTATCAGGCCGATACTGTCGTTTTGGTTGACGGTACCGTCTCACCGACCTGTCGGGGCAGACTGAAAAATGAATGGAACTTGTAGAGCGTGTGACGTTTTTTGTTATGAACTGACTTGCGTCATTTACCTTTGTACGTATGCGAGACCCGGCGGGCAGCAGCACTCACACACAGTCACCTAACAACCCGCTGTCTCGCCGAAGTCGTCGCACTTCGGCTTTGGTTAATGACTAAAGCTAGGTTTTGTTTTTTGCCTTCTGTGACGTCGTGTTTTGTCCGGGCAACGGTGACGCGTTTGGAGTGTGAGTGAGCGCGTGCGTGCGTGCGTGCGTGCGTGCGTGCGTGCGTGCGTGCGTGCGTGCGAGCGAGCGAACATCCGTGCATATGTACGTATGTATGTACTCAACAGTTTGCTGGTATCCCATTTATATATTTAATCAACTGTATAAAACTTTGTATAACACATTAGTATACACTGTATAACACATTGGGTAACACAAACAGTGTGTGTGTGTGTGTGTGTGTGTGTGTGTGTGTGTGTGTGTGTGTGTGTGTGTGTGTGTGTGTGTGTGTGTGTGTGTGTGTGTGTGTGTGTGCGTGGATTCGTGCACAATATGCAACTGATGATAGGCACAATACAGAGGAAAATTACATATCAACTACTCAACAACTGGTTGACCAATGACCCGCGCTATCACCAAAGTTACGTAGACTTTCAACGCAGACTCAAAATAAGCACTGACAGAGTAATATGTATTTGTCTCCAATTAGCGTAGCATGATGTTAAAAGAGGGTTGACGGTGGCTTGTTTCTGCACAGTATTGGCCTGTAGGAAGGGGAAGTGACACTCTCCGAGCGGCAGTACATGGTTGGCCTGGGAGATGTGAAAGTGGCACTCTCCGAGCGGCAGAACGGGGTTGGCCTGTAGGATGGGGAAGGGGAACTATCCGAGTGGCAGTACATAGTTGGTCTGTAAGAAGGGGAAGGGGCACTCTCCGGGCGGCAGTACAGGGTTGGAATGTAGGATGTGGAAGGGGCACTCCCCGATCGGAAGTAGGATGGGGAAGGGACAATATCCGAGGGCAGTACAAGTATAATTAGGGGTACTCTCCGAGCGGCTGTACAGGGTTGGCATGTAGAATGGCGAAGGGGCACTCTCCATGTGGCAGTAAAGGATTTTGCTCTAGAATGGGGAAGGGGCACTCTCGGAGCGGCAGTATGATGGAAAGGGCACTCTCCGAGTGGCAGTACATGGTTAGCTTGGGAGATGTGGAAGTGGCACTCTCCGAGTGGCAGTATAGGGTTGGCCTGTAGGATGGGGAAGGGACAATCTACGAGCGGCAGTACAGGGTTGGCCTGGGAGATGTGGAAGTGGCACTCTCCGAGCGGCAGAAAAGGGTTGGCCTGTAGGATGGAGAAGGGGCACTCTCCGGGCGGCAGTACAGGGTTGGAATGTAGGATGTGGAAGGGACACTCTCCGAGTGGCAGTACAGGGTTGGCCTGTAGGATGGGGAAGGGGCACTCTCCCAACAGCAGAACAAGGTTGGCCTGTAGGATGGGGAAGGGGCACTCCCCGAGCGGCAGTAGGATGGGGAAGGGACACTATCCGAGGGCAGTACAAGGTTGGCCTATAGGATGTGGAAGGGGTACTCTCCGAGCGGCTGTACAGGGTTGGCATGTAGGATGGTGAAGGGGCACTCTCCAAGTGGCAGTAAAGGATTTTGCTCTAGAATGGGGAAGGGGCACTCTACGAGCGGAAGTAGGATGGGAAAGGTCCACTCTCCGAGTGGCAGTACAGGTTTGGTATGTAGGATGGAGAAGGGGCACTCTCCGTGTGGCAGTACAAGGTTGGCCTGTAGGATGGGGAAGGGGCATTATCCAAGTGGCATTAAAGGATTGGGCTTAAGAATGGGGAAGGGGCACTCTCCGAGCGGCAGTAGGATGGGGAAGGTTCACTCTTTGTGTGGCAGTACAGGTTTGACCTGTAGGATGGAGAAGGGGCACTCTCCGTGTGGCAGTACAAGGTTGGCCTGTAGGAAGGGGAAGGGGCACTCTCCAAATGGCATTAAAGGATTGCGCTTTATAATGGGGAAGGGGCACTCTCCGAGCGGCAGAAGGATGGGGAAGGGGCACTCTCCGAGTGGCAGTACAGGGTTGGCCTGTAGGATGGAGAAGGGGCACACTCCGAGTGGCTGTAAAGGGTTGGCCTGTAGAATGGAGAAGGGGCTCTCTCGGAGTGGTAGTACAGGGTTGGCCTGTAGGAGAGGGAAGGGGCACTCTCCGAGTGGCAGTACAGGGTTGCCATGTAGGTTGGGAAGGGGCACTCTCCGAGCGGCCGTACAGGTTTGGCCTGTAGGATTGGGAAGGGGCACTCTCCGAGCGGCAATAGGGAGGGGAAAGGGAACTCTCCGAGTGGCTGTACAGGGTTGGCCTCTACCATGGGGAGGGGCACTATCCAAGCGGCAGTAGGATGGAGAAGGGGCACTCTCCGAGTGGCAGTATATATTTAGCTTGGGAGATGTGGAAGTGGCACTCTCCGAGTGGCAGTACAGCGTTGGCCTGTATGATGTGGATGTGGCTATCTCCGAGCGGCAGTACAGGGTTGGCCTGTAGGATGGGAAAGGGGCACTCTCCGAGCGGCAGTACAGTGTTGGTCTGTACGTTGGGGAAAGGACACTCTCCGAGCGGCAGCACAGGGTTGGAATGTAGGACGGGAAAGGGGCACTATCCGAGTGGCAGTAAAGGGTTGGGCTCTAGAATGGGGTATGGGTATTCTCCGAACGGCAGGAGGATGGGGAAGGGTCACTCTCCAAATAGCAGTAAAAGGTTGGCCTATAGGTTGGAGAAAGGACACTCTCCGATGGGCAGTAGAGGGTTGGCCTGTAGGATGGGGAAGGGGCATTCTCCGAGCGGCCATAGGAAGGGGAAGGGCACTCTGCGAGAGGCAATACAGAGTTGGCCTGTAGGATGGGGAAGGGGCACTCTCCGAGTGGCAGTAGAGGGTGGGCATGTAGATTGGGGAATGGGCACTCTCCCAGCGGCAGTAGTGGGTTGGCCTGCAGGATGAGGAAGGTACACTCTCCGAGCGGCAGTACAATGTTGGGCTGTAGGATGGGTTAGTTGCACTCTCCGAGCGGCAGTAGGATGGGGAAGGGCCACTCTCCGAGTGGCAGTAAATATTTGGCCTGTAGGATTGAGAAGGGGAACTCTCCGTGAGGCAGTACAGGTTTGGCCTGTAGGATAGGGAAGGGGCACTCTCCGTGTGGCAGTACACGGTTGTCATGTTGGATGGGGAAGGGGCACTCTCCGAGTGGCAGTAGCATGGGGAAGTTACACTCTACGAGTGGATGTACAGGGTTGGCCTCCAGGATGGGGGAGGGGGTACTCTCCGAGCGGCAGTAGGATGGAGAAAGGGCACTCTCCGAGTGGCAGTATATGGTTAGCCTGGGAGATGTGGAAGTGGCACTCCCCGAGTGGAAGTACAAGGTTGGCCTGTAGGATGTGGAAGGGGCACTCTCCGAGTGGCAGTATAGGGTTTGCCTGTTGGATGGGGAAGGGGCATTCTCCTAGCGGCAGTACAGGGTTGGCTTGTAGGATGTGGAAGGGGAAATCTCCGAGCGGCAGTACAGGTTGGCCTATAGGATGGAGAAGGGGTACTCTCCGAGTGGGTGTAAAGGGTTGGCCTGTAGGATGGAGAAGGGGCTCTCTCGGAGTGGTAGTACAGGTTTGGCCTGTAGGATAGGGAAGGGGCACTCTCCGAGTGGCAGTACAGGTTTGGCCTGTAGGATTGGGAAGGGGCTCTCTCCGAGCGGCAATAGGAAGGGGAAAGGGAACCATCCGAGTGGCTGTACAGGGTTGGCCTCTAGGATGGGGAGGGGCACTTTCCGAACGGCAGTAGGATGGAGAAGGGGCACTCTCCCAGTGGCAGTACATGGTTAGCTTGGAAGATGTGGAAGTGGCACTCTCCGAGAGGCAGTACAGGGTTGGCCTGTAGGATGGGGAATTTGCACTCTCCGAGTGCCAGTACAGGCTTGGCCAGTAGGATGGGTAAGAGGCACTCTCAAAGCGGCAGCACAGTGTTGGCATGTAGGATGGGGAAGCGGCACTCTCCGAGCGGCAGTGCAGGGTTGGCATGTAGGATGGGGAAGGTACACTCTCCTAACGGCTTAAAAGGTTGTCCTGTAGGATGGGGAAGGGGCACTCTCCGAGGGGCAGTAGAGGGTTGGAGTGAAGGATGAGGAAGGTACACTCCCCGACCGGAACTACAATGTTGGCCTGTAGGAAGGGAAGGGGCACTCTCCGAGGGGCAGTGCAGGGTTGGCCTGTAGGATGGGGAATGGGCACTCCCCGAGCGGCAGTAGGATGGGGAAGGGGCTCTCTCCGAGCGGCAGTACAGAGTTGGCCTGTAGGATGGGGAAGGGGCACTCTCCGAGCGGCAGTACAAGTTTGGCCTGTAGGATGGGGGAAGGGGATATTTTCGTAGCGGCAGTACATGAGTTACCTGTAGGTTGGGGAAGGGGCACTCTCCGAGCGGCAGTACAAGGTTGGCCTGTAGGATGGGGGAAGGGGATATTTTCGTAGCGGCAGTACAAGAGTTACCTGTAAGTTGGAGAAGGGGCACTCTCCGAGGGGCAGTAGAGGGTTGGCCTGTAGGATGGGGAAAGGGCACTCACCAAGGGGCAGTACAGGGTTGGCCTGTAGGATGGGGAAGGGGCATTCTCCGAGCGGCAATAGGATGAGGGAAGGGGATATTTTCGTAGCGGTAGTACATGGGTGAAATCTAGGTTGGGGAAAG
Organism: Lamellibrachia luymesi; assembly: GCA_009193005.1. Lineage (NCBI taxonomy): Eukaryota > Metazoa > Annelida > Polychaeta > Sabellida > Siboglinidae > Lamellibrachia > Lamellibrachia luymesi. The sequence goes on along the minus strand of SDWI01000598.1, from coordinate 118,420 downwards.
AGCACTCTTAGAGCGGAAGTGCAGGGTTGGCCTGTAATATGGGGAAGGGGCACTGTCCGAGTGGCAGTACATGGTTAGCCTGGGATATGTGGAAGTGGCACTCTCCGAGCTGCAGTAGAGGGTTGGCCTGTAGGATGTGGAAGGGGAACTCTCCGAGCAGCAGTAGGATGGGGAAGGGACACCATCCGAGGGCAGTAAAAGGTTGGCATATAGGATGTGAAAGGTGTACCCTCTGGGCGGCTATACAGGGTTTGCCTGTAGGATGGGGAAGGGGCACTCTCCGAGCGGCATTACATGGTTGGCATGTAGCATGGGGAAGGGGCACTCTCCGAACGGCAGTGCAGCGTTGGCCTGTAGGATGGGGAAGGGGCACTCTTCGAGTGGCAGTACAGGGTTGGCATGTAGGGTGGGGAAGGGGCACTCTCCGAGCGGCAGTAGGATGGGGAAAGGGCACTCTCCGAGTGGCAGTACAGGGTTGGCCTGTAGTAGCGGAAAGGGGCATTATCCGAGTGGCAGTGAATGTGTGGCCTGTACGATGGGGAAAGGACACTCTTCGAACGGCATTACAGGGTTGGCCTGTAGGATGGGAAGGGGCATTATCCGAGTGGCAGTGAATGTGTGGCCTGTACGATGGGGAAAGGACACTCTTCGAACGGCAGTACAGGGTTGGCCTGTAGGATGGGGAAGGGGCACTCTCCGAGTGGCAGTAAAGGGTTGGGCTCTAGAATGGTGTATGGGCATTCTCCGAGCGGCAGGATGATGGGGTAGGGGCACTCTCCAAGTAGCAGTAAAAGGTTGGCCTACAGGATGGAGAAAGGACACTCTCCGAGCGGCAGTACAGGGTTGGCCTGTAGGATGGGGAAGGAGCAATCTCCGAGCGGCAATAGGATGGGGTAGGGGCAATCTCCGAGAGGCAGTAAAGGGTTGACCTTTAGGATGGGGAAGGGGCACTCTCCGAGTGGAAGTACAGGGTGGGCATGTAGATTGGGGAATGGGCACTCTCCGAGGGACCGTAGGGGGTTGGCCTGTAGGATGAGGAAGGTACACTCTCCGAGCGGCAATACAAGGTTGGCATGTAGGGTGGGGAAGGTACAATCTCCTAGCGGCAGTACAAGGTTGGCCTGTAGGATGTGGAAGGGGAACTCTCCGAGCGGCTATACAGGGGGTGTATGTAGGATGGGGAAGGGGCACTCTCCAAGTGGCAGTACAGGGTTGGACTGTAGGGTGTGGAAGGGGCAATTTCCGAGTGGCAGAACAGGGATGGCCTGTAGGATGGGGAAGGGGCACACTCCGGGCGGCAGTAGAGGGTTGGCCTATAGGATGTGGAAGGGGAACTCTCCAAGCGGCTATACACGGATACAGGGAGTGTCTGTAGGGTGGGGTAGGGGCACTCTCCGAGTGGCCGTACAGGGTTGGACAGTAGGGTGTGGAAGGGGCAATCTCCGAGTGGCAGTACATGGTTAGCCTGGGAGATGTAGAAGTGGCACTCTCTGAGTGGCAGTACGGGGTTGGCCTGTAGGATGGGGAAGGGTCACTCTCCGGGCGGCAGTACATGGTTGGACAGTAGGACGTGGAAGGGACACTCTCCGAGTGGCAGTACAGGGTTTGCCTGTAGAATGGGGAAGGGGCACTCTCCGGGCGGCAGTACAAGGTGGGTCTGTAGGATGTGGAAAGGGAAATCTCCGAGCGGCAGTACAGGTTGGCCTGTAAGATGGGGAAGGGTCACCTTCCGAACGGCAGTACACGGTTGGCTTGTAGGATGGGGAAGTGGCACTCTCCGAGTGGCAATAGAGGGTTGGCCTGTAGAATGGGGAAGGTGCACTCTCCTAGTGGCTGTAGAGGTTTGGCCTGTAAGATGGGGAAGGGGCATTCTCCGACCGGCAGTAGGATGGGGAAGTTGCACTCTCCGAGTGCCAGTACAGGCTTGGCCTGTAGGATGGGGAAGGGGCACTCTCCGAGCGGCAGTACAGAGTTGGCATGTAGGATGGGGTAGGGGCACTGTCCGAGCGGCAGTACAAGGTTGGTATGTAGGATGTGGAAGGGGAACTCTCCGAGCGGCTATACAGGGAGTGTCTGTAGGATGGGGAAGGGGCACTCTCCGAGTGGCAGTACAGGGTTGGACTGTAGGGTGTGGAACAGGGTTAGTATGTAGGATGGGGAAGGGGCACTCGCCGAGCGGCAGTAGAGGTTGGCCTGTAGGATGGGGAAGGTACACTCTCCGAGCGGAAATACAATGTTGTCCTGTATGATGAGGAAGGGGCACTCTCCGGGCGGCAGTAGGATGGGGAAGGGGCTCTCTCCGAGTGGCATTAAAGGTTTGGCCTGTAGGATAGGGAAGGGGCATTATCCGAGTGGCAGTGAATGGGTGGCCTGTAGGATGGAGAAAGGACACTCTCCGAGCGGCAGTACAGGGTTGGCCTGTAGGATGGGGAAGGGGCAATCTCCGAGCTGCAGTAGGATGTCAGTTGTACATCGTTTTTACAGCTTCATACATCTTCACCCATCATCATATCCAAAGCCAAGTCAAAGTTGATAAATTTGGCATAAACAAATGTTTTCATTGCTAGTGATCATTGGTCATATCCACGTTTATAATAAAATACTTATAATGAAAAGCCATATCAAGAGAGTCTATCCAAACTGTTGTTGCATTTTATCTACTCTGTATAAAGCGCACCATTCGATTCATGATCTGAATTTGAATCGGGAGACATTCTGCTAAAAGTAGAACTAGTACCATATAATAAAATTGTGTGCAAACTGGTAGATTAAAACGTTTCCTGAGACGTTTGCGCCATGTAAATTAAAATGCATCATATAAACATACACCATAGAAAGAGGAACAGTGTGACATTATTGACGTTGTGTGCTTATATTACAAAACCCAAAAAAGTAAATGTAGTGATTTACACATCCGCCTTTCATGCCACAGTTCAGAATTCAAGACGCAAACCGGACACGGTACATGTGGTGCTTGGCGATAAAGTTCTGAAAAGGCTAACTAGTTGAATGAGACGTTAGTCATATTTTTATTTCCGCCGCTATCCATTATGTTCGAAGCCATGCACCCTCGCGAATGCCCGCACGGGGATTCCCAAAATGGCTCTAGCCAATCAGCGGAATTCCCAAAATGGCTCTAGCCAATCAGCGGACAGAAGATAAAATCCAATTTAAGAAATTCCTCATGACTGCTCAGCCTTCCACAAGAGGACTATAAAAGTAAAGGCACGTACGACACAGATATCACAATCAGTTGAGAGCGTTCCTTAAACAGTGACGTTTTCAGAATACTCGACGAAGATACCAGACAGAAGCTACGATGTAAGTATAGTGGTCACTGGTCACTGTATAGAATACCTCTATAAAGCTGGCATGAAAATAGCTGCAAATGTGTAATATGTTTGTCTTGATGTCGTTGATGGACTTGGCACCAGACCATATTCCACACTTATGAAAATATACCATAGTAAATGCCATGTGCTGTGTTTACAACAATATTATAATGAGCCACAAGTCACTTGGTGCATGCTAATGTGATGACGTACTATTGATGACGCGGCTACGCAGATGCAAGGCGTAGTGTGATGTAGCGCCGCAAATGTGAATTCAATAAACGCACTTCTATTCCTCTACGTCAGTACGATATTGACTATATCTAAACTACTAGATACAACACCATGGTATACCATGGTGTTTTGAAACAGGTAAACCATGGTAAATCATAGTAAAATACCATGGAAACCATGGTAATCCAAGGTGCTTTGAAATAGGGAAGCCATGGTAAAATACCATGGTGTTTTGAAGCAGGTAACCATGGTATACTACAGTTTACCATGTAATGTCATGGTTTACCATGTAAACCCATGAAATATAACGAAATACCATGGTGTACCATATACGATGGCATAGTATATTTTCATTGATGGCAACTTTCACAACTGTGTCCTACGTGTAGTCATCGCGTTCCCTGTATCCCAGTTGACTGCAATTTGAATGTGAGGCCTTTGTGCCACACTCTCGAATGCTCTGCTGAGCTGATTGATTGATCGGTTGATTGATGTTCCAATGTATTCATAGGTGGCGCTATCTGCTCGTCAGCCTCGTCATTGGTAGTGTCTTCTTTGATGAAAGCAAGGCTAAATGTTGGTTACCTTCCGACTGTGGCGGTGACAGGGGCAAACGTGACGTTTCCGTCAGCCGATTACCAGGTAACAATCACGATACAATAGTGCAATAGTGCAGTCTAGTGCGAATAATAGTCGACTGTAGTCGATCGATAGAACCACGGGCAACTGAATCAGCTTGAGCCCCTANATATATATATATATATATATATATAAATATATATATATATATATATACACACACCCACACACGCACGCACGCACGCGCATGCATTAACTCAATACTTAATTTTTACCACAGCAATGTTCGGTCGTGTAGTCTAGTGTTAAAGATTATTTCACATACACCTGGTTCTCGTCAGTTCTGACCTATGGAAACCCAGTGTCGTTTGCGTCAAGTCAGTCACGGCGTTTTCTAACTGGCTTATCGAATATATACATGGAAGTGTGCATGACCTAGTCACTCAATGGCTTGATTCCCAGCTCTGTATTCGGTGATATGTCTGCTTTACGTAGTACACTGTAGAGATCGTTCCCAGCTGCTCTTTCGTGCAGTCAACGGTTAGTATTTTGTTTGCAATTATGGGAGGGGGACTAGGCCCTTGCGTAGAGTGATGCTTCCACAGGTTAAGTCTCAGTTTTTATATATCCAGTTGGTAATTACAAAAGTAACAAAACATTCATGTATCGTATTTGGTATTGCTAAAAGAGTATTTTTCATTGTGATGCACCACAATGTGCTTGTCGGATTAGTTTTGCACATACTTGCCGAGTTGCCCGGCGTTGCCCGGGAGATAAGGCAGCCATTGAACTTATGATTTATGACTCATGGCATTACCCAGTCAAGTTCTGATATAGCAATGTCAATGGCAATGGCAACAATTGCCTGTTTCACGAAGCGTTCGTCCCGTACGAGGGCATGTATCTGAACGTTTGACTTGGAGTACATAACTCGAAGCAATCTTAGAAAACACGCATAGCGTTGCTGACAATTATACGCAACAACGGACTCGTTTTGTTCCGAATTTATGTCAAACATCCACATAGTTGCCTTCGTAATATCCCCAAACCCCGCTGGGAAGTTGGTATTTTTTATCTAAGAACCATCCCCATGGGACCCAGGACACGGCATCAAAATGTAAGCCCCATACATGCGACACTACTGGAAATATGAGGGAACAGACAGACAGAGAGACACAAACACAAACTACTCGATAGCTTAGATATGTCAGGCTTGTCACGAATTGTAATTATCATTGTAATCGAATTTCCTTTTTGACAAATGGAATTATCCATCTAACCCATAGTTACGTGTTAATAGAAAATACACAATACATATTTGCCAAATATATTTATTGTAGCGAACACCTATTAGCGTTGACCTATTATGACTCTTCTACTTAACATTATTGAAGTATGGTAATTTTAATTGACTATACTACTGCTTCATTTTGTTGCATTCAGTTACCCGACAGCTTGGGCTGTGACAAAATAAAAGCCCTGTGACATGTTGGTCTCTCGACACCGCGGCCATTGTTTTGTGTGTGTGCGGTTGTTTGTTATAGCGATCACGACGCCGTGACGATGCGGCGGGCCAACGCCAATAGTTCATTGTTGATGGCTAATGTAGAATGCTCCCGCAGATTGGTTCACGCAGTTCAAGTCATTGACTGTGTCACCCGATGCGTGTACAAAAGTAGTCGCTGCTTTTTTGATGGTCTTAATTATAGCCTGTCATTGCATAAAAAAGCGGCTACTTGCACAGTGGACCTCTTATCGACAGCAATGGGAGTGAGTCATTTAGCGCTGTATGCTTGGGACAGTTTGACTTGGAGTACATAACACGAAGCAATCTTAGAAAACACGCATAGTTTTGCTGACAATTATACGCAACAACGGACTCGTTTTGTTCCGAGTTACGTAATTTATGTTAAACATCCACATAGTTGCCTTCGTAATATCACCAAACCCCGCTGGGAAGTTGGTATTTGTTTTTATCTAAGAACCATCCCCATGAGACCCAGGACACAGCGTCAAAATGTAAGCCCCATACATGCGACACTACTGGAAATATGAGGGAACAGACAGACAGAGAGACACAAACACAAACTACTCGATAGCTTAGATATGTCAGGCTTGTCACGAATTGTAATTATCATTGTAATCGAATTTCCTTTTTGACAAATGGAATTATCCATCTAACCCATAGATACGTGTTAATAGAAAATACACAATACATATTTGCCAAATATATTTATTGTAGCGAACACCTATTAGAGTTGACCTATTATGACTCTTCTACTTAACATTATTGAAGTATGGTAATTTTAATTGACAATACTACTGCTTCATTTTGTTGCATTCAGTTACCCGACAACTTGGGCTGTGACAAAATAAAAGCCCTGTGACATGTTGGAGACTCTCGACACCGTGGCCATTGTTGTGTGTGTGTGTGTGTGTGTGTGTGTGTGTGTGTGTGTGTGTGTGTGTGTGTGTGTGTGTGTGTGTGTGTGTGTGTGTGTGTGTGCGCGCGCGCGCGCGCGCGCCGTTGTTTGTTGTTGCGATTACGACGCCGTGACGATGCGGCGGGTCAACGCCAAGAGTTCATTGTTGATGGCTAATGTAGAATGCTCCCGTATATTGGTTTATATTTTTATATGCGTTAGTTGTGCAGCATGTGTATTGTCAGCATGGCTAGCTAGCTAATTAGTGTCATCTACGTTACTTTCCTGTCATCATCATCATGTTTCAACATCATTTATGTCACTATAGTCTTTGTTGATTTACAAAGCACTGTGACCGTTTAGTACATTTGCCGTACATCGATAGCCTGTGCTCAGAGCCCTGCACACAATTCATTCACACGTGTCCACTGGTCTCGCACTTCTTCACGCATTTCTAATATTATGAAATGGTCGTGCGGGGGTGGCAGCTTGACTCGAGTCCGACGTCATCTACGCCTCTTTCGAAACTTGAGCAATTTTGTATTTCGGGAAAGGCGCTAAAAGCCATTGGTCCCTTCTACCTGGTGCATGTGCCAGGGGAAATATAATATCCCAGATATGGGGAAATGTGTACGAATCACTACGAGTCCCGGTTAAGCCTGGGTCTGGGACATCCGGTATAAACTCGGATGTTCCCGGCTAATGTTAGCTCACCTTACCTCTGTGTCCGGAAATATGTCACATGCAGTGTGTTCACATGCAATTTATTCACATGCAGAGTATCCATATGCAGTGTGTCAAATGCGCTGTGTTTACTTGCGGTGTGTTCCCTAAAGTATGTTCAAGTGTAGTGTGTTCATATGCAGTGTGTTCACATAAACTGTGTTCACCTGTTGTTTGTATATATGCAGTGTATCAAATACAATGTGTTCGCATGCAGTGTGTTCACATATTGTGAGTTCACGTGCAGTGTGTTTATGCACAGTGTGTTCACGGACAATGTGTTCATGTAGATCGAGAGTACGGTGGTTCGATTCCACCTCGCTCTCTCTTTTTAGCGTGGGCTTGACACACAAAATAAAAATAAAATAAAAGCCCTGTTACATGCACGACTCTCGACACCGACGGCCATTGTTACGTTTGTGCAGTTATTATAGCAATCACGACGCCGTGACGATGCGGCGAGCCAACGCCAAGAGTTCATTGTTGATGGCTAATGTAGAATGCTTCCGCAGATTGGTTCACGCAGTTCGAGTCATTGACAGTGTCACCCGATGCATGTACAGCGTGGTCGCTGCTTTCTTTGATCTTAACTGTAACCTGCCATTGCACACAGGGTGTATAAAAAAGCGGCTACATGCACAGTGGACCACTTGTTACCAACAAGGGAGGTGAATCGGTTAGCTCTGTACGTTTTTTTAGTTACACGATAGCGTGGGCTATGACACAATAAAAGCCCTGTTACATGCTCGACTCTCGACACCGACGGCCATTGTTACGTTTGTGCAGTTATTATAGCGATCACGACAGTAGTACATGTGTCTTTTTGAATCAGTAAATAATGAGCAGATTTTGGGGCTCATTCTGATTGGTTGAAATTTCAAATGGAGCGTTCTGATTGGTCGAGAGCATTTCACCACCAGGGGGCGCCACGGGGTAATCCCAATGCCATCTTGTTTTGCTGTCATATTGTTTTGCGATGATACCATCACCAGGAGGCGCTGCTACGAGTCAAATGTGTCGACGGTTCTGATTGATCGAGAGCAGTCACGTGACCTATGACGTCACAGCTCCTCCCCTATTATCTAAAATGAGGAGATTTTGGGGCACTGTTTTGCGATGATACGATCGCCAGGGGCGCTACAGGTCAAGGTCAAAGGTCGGTGGCTAGCGTTCTTATTGGTCGAGAGTCCTATGGCGTCACCACAACAAGTGTGAATACAATTGCCAGTTAGGGTTAGGGTTAGTCACTCTAATGGAAAAATCGATAACAACTGGTAAACTGTAGGAATAATTGTCAGTTAGGGTTGGGGTTAATAACCCTAATGGAAGGTCAAAGGTAAAAGTTCACCGACCTTGTGTACTTATACAATTGCCAATTAGGGTTAGGGTTAGGGTTAGTAACCCTAATTCTGTTGTCTGTAGTGAACCCTGACCGTAACCCTAAATATGTTCGTCCGTCGAGTCGACGAGAACCACTATAGTCATTTGGGGCTAGTAGGGGCTGGATCTGGTGAGTGCGCAGATGGCTGACAAGGCCAATCCGTGCACGGAAGGTACGTTGTAATTTGGGACAGGGGATGATGGGGACGTCATCCTGCGGATTGCTGGCTCGGGTTTTCATGGCTGGCCTCCTTTGCTCTGCCGCAGCGGTCCTGTTGGCCTTGCATATCTTGGAGCCTTTGTGCACGGAGGAACGCCACATGGCCCGGTCCATGGCTGTTTGTTCCCAGGAGTCGGGGGTGATGGCAAACGCTTTCAGGGATGTTTTAGAGTGTCTTTGAAGCGCTTCTTCTGGCCTCCATGGGACCGCTTTCCTTGCTGTAGTTCGCCATAGAAGAGCCTTTTTGAGAGCCGATGGTCTGGCATGCGGGCTACATGTCCTGCCCAGCGTAGCTGGGACTGCATTAGGATGGTATAGATGCTGGGTAGGTCTGCTTGGACAAGTACCTCAGTGTCTGGAATCCTCTCCTGCCACTTGATGTTGAGGAATTTCCTGAGGCACGTTGTTTGGAAGTGGTTTAGCTTCTTGGCATGGCGTTGGTACACTGTCCATGTTTCACATGCGTAGAGCAGCGTGGGGAGCACTATTGCCCTGTACACCTTCAGCTTGGTCTGTATACTAATGCCTCTTCTGTTCCAAACATTAGAATGTAGTCTGCCGAAGGTCACGCTGGCCCTTGCAATTCTGACGTTCACCTCGTCATCAATGGTGGCATTTTGAGACAGTGTGTTGCCAAGATAGGTGAACCTGTTCACTGCACTGAGTCTCTGACCGTTGACTGTGATGTTGGGCTCAACATAGGGTTTCCCTGGGGCCGGCTGGTGCAGTACTTCAGTCTTCTTTATGCTGATGGTGAGACCGAAGTTTGTGCAGGCTATGGAAAACTTGTCTACGCTGCGTTGCATGTCAGCTTCTGGGCCGGCGTTGAGGGCACAGTCATCAGCAAACAGGAAGTCCCTGATGATGTCTGTCTTGACCTTGGTTTTTGCTTGAAGCCTCCTGAGGTTGAACAGCTTGCCATCTGTACGGTACCTGAGGTCGATTCCAACGTCACCGTCTCTGAAAGCGTCTGACAGCATTGCGGAAAACACGAGGCTGAACAGTGTTGGTGTTAAGATGCAGCCCTGCTTGACTCCGTTAGTGACAGGAAATGGCTCAGATGTCTCACCGTTGTCCTGAAGTTGTGCTTGCATGCCAGCGTGGAATTGCTGCACCATGGAGATAAACTTCAGTGGGCATCCGTACTTGGCTATGATCTTCCACAGACCCTCTCTGCTAACCGTATTGAAGGCCTTTGTCAGATCGACATAGGTACAGAACAGGTCAGAGTTCTGCTCCTGACATTTCTCTTGCAGCTGCCTTGCAGCAAACACCATGTCGGTGGTCCCGCGCTCTTTCCAGAATCCACACTGGCTCTCTGGTAGGAATCCCTGGTCAAGGTGCGCTGTGAGACGATTTGGCAGGATCCTGGCAAGTATCTTGCCTGCAATGGAGAACTAGGATATACCTCGGTGGTTGTCGCAGACCTGATGATTTCCTTTTCGCTTGTACAGGTGTATGATAGAAACATCTTTGAACTCCTGGGGGATCGTCTCCTGCTGCCACATGAGTAGAAACAGCTGATGGAGCTTTTCAGTCAAAGCTGAGCCACCTTCCTTGTAGACGGCTGGAATGGAGTCTGAACCAGGAGCCTTGCCACTGGAGAGTAGACGAAGCTTTCTGGGTCTCAAACAAAGTTGGTGGATCATCCAGCGCTTCATTGATGGGCACTTGGGGGAGACGGTTTATGGCTTCATTGTTGTTGGATGAAGGGCGGTTCAGGACGCTGTTGAAATGTTCAGCCCACCGTGCGAGAATCTTCTCCTTGTCTGTGAAAAGTGTGTTCCCTTTCAAGGCATCGTAGAAGTTCTTCATGTCATGTCTGTCAGCGTAGCTTTGGATCACATCAGCTTTGTTTCTCAGCCAAGCGTCTTGCATCTGGCGGAGTTTCAGCTGTAACGTTTTGCGTATGGTGTTGTATGCATCTTTCTTCGAGGTGGACTTGGCGTTACTGAGATAGGCTTGGTGGAGACGGTGCTTCTCATCCAGTAGCTGCTTGATCTCGTCTCAGTTTTCGTCAAACCAGTCCTTGTGTTTTCTGGTCGAGGGCCCCATGATCTCAGTAGCTGTGTTGTAGACCAGCTCTCTGAGGGTCGCCCAGTCGGCCTCCACATTCTGGCTGTCCAGAGGGGTGGATTCCAGACGTGCTTCCAAGTTGTCCACAAAACACTGTTTGGTGTTGGTGTTCTTCAGTTGGGTGATGCTAAGCCTTTTTGGAGCCTTCTTGCCTTGCGGGCGTCTTTTAGGTTGGACTCGGATGTTGAGCATGGTGACGAAGAGGCGGTGGTCTGTCCAACAATCAGCGCCAAGTAGTCAATAAGATGCCAGTGCTTAGATCGAGGGTGCATCCATGACGTCCTGTTTCGGGTAGGGAGGCGGAAGACTGTGTTGGTGATCAGTAGTTGATGCTCTGCACAGGTCTGTAGTAGTAGGAGACCGTTGTTGTTGCAGTGGCCCACTCCATACTCTCCGATGACCCCATCCCAGGAGACGTTGTCAGAGCCGACTCTAGCATTGAAATCACCAAGCATGATGAGCTTGTCAGCTTTCAGCAGCAATGGCAGCGTGAAGTTCCTCATAGAATTTGAACTTCACTTCATCCGAGTTGGTCATGGCTGGAGCATAGGCACTGATGATGGTAAGATGCTTCCTTCCAAACGAGAGGGGGAGTTTCATGGTCATAAGCCTGTCGTTCACTCCATTGGGAGGTCCAACCAGCTTGCCAACTAGAGCTGTCTTCACTGCAAAGCCAACACCAGCCTCGCGTCGCTCTTCACTTCCTCGGCCACTCCAAAAGAAGGTGTAGCCAGAGCCCCTGTCATAAAGCTCGCCTTTTCCTGCAAGCCGGGTCTCATTCAAGGCTGCGATGTCGATGTTGTATCTGGCTAGTTCCTTTCCAACCAGAGCGGTTTTCCTCTGAGGTCTGTCCGCATCGTCTCTGTCCAGGAGTGTGCGCACGTTCCATGCGCCAAGTGTGAGAGGAACAATCCTCGTCTTTTTCTTTGAGTTTCGACCGCTGAAGTTGGGTCCCCGCCAGACGCGGTAAGCTGGCTAGGGAAGGGTGGAGCAGGCAATGTTTAGGGCACCTTTTCTATCCCCTTCCTCATGCCAGGAGGTGAGCAGTGCGTTCCTGAATAGGGCTGCTCAGTCGCTCAGGTGGCTGCCGAGCTCCACTGCTGCTCCGTGTCAGTGAAGAGCGACCATATGGCCTGAGCCGCCTGTGTGCAGGTTTGCGGCTACGGCTGCCAGTGTACCCACACCTACCGCTTCGTCGCTTGCCTGTTGCCACAGGATTGGAGGATGATGATTTGGATGGGATGGGTGGATGACAAGAGTGACTTGCGCTGTGACTTTGATTAAAGTGAGGAAGAGTTGCGCATTTCGTCGACCTCACTCTCTCGCCCGAAACCATCTGAATCCATATGTTACAAACTAAAAAACGGCGGACAAATTAACAAAAATGATGGACAAAACTAATACAATGGTGGACAAACTAACAAAATGGCGGACAAACTAACAAAAATGAAGGACAAAACTAACAAAATTGCGGACAAACTACAGAGGCTCAAGCTGATTCAGTTGCCCGTGGATAGGACGGTGGTCTAGTGGGAAGAACAGCCGGCTGTATTGTAGATCGAGAGGACGGTGGTTCGATTCCACCTCGCTCTCGCTCTCGTTCTCGTTCTCGCGCGCTCTCTCGCTCTCGCTCTCTCTCTCTCTCTCTCTCTCTCTCTCTCTCTCTCTCTCTCGCAGAAGCTGCATTTGAGCGGAACAAGTATGTAGCTGGACGAAATAATCATATGATAAGGGAAATGTTTTCATAAGTTTTATTAAGGGACCATTTTAAAACCTCATGAAATTGTGCACATTCAAACATGATTTCATGTGTTTGTGTTGACCCTTTCGTTGAACTTATCACCAATATCCTAAGCTTTTTTGACCAACGTCCCATCAGCGAAAGCTAGCACGCAGCTATTATTGTCATTTGTAGTCATATTAAAACACACTTTCACACCCCGTAGTTATACTCCTCTATATATTCACAACATTGGAGTAACACTGTATCAGTATAATTCCAAGTTGGGATCGACCTAGTACTGCCAATTTCAAAAACACGTGCACTTTCAGGCAGGGGTTCTGGTGAATAGTGTGAGAAATCGCTTCGAACGCCAACAAACACACTAAAGTCGTAAATATTCCGATTATACAAAACACCGCAAAATTTATGTAATATTATAAACATTACCACACGTACGTTGGCCGTTATAATATCAATATTTTATCAATTATAACTATGCAACTATGTAAATAAATGGTCTGTACATTGATTGGAGCAAAAACACTGTCACAACCATATTTGTCTTGCTTGTATTGCATTTTGTTTGACCGGTGTGTGGCTTGTGTTGCAGGTTGTGGCCGATACAATCCAATACTCTTCATGTGCTGCTCTGGAAGGCGTCAACTCAGGCTTGGCAACGACGCCTGTTGTGGTTTCAGGGCTTACAGCTCTACCGTCCACATGTGTTGCGGTAGACAGATTCAATCCAGGGCCGGCAACAACGCCTGCTGTGGTCCCTGGGCATACAGCTCTACTCTCTACATGTGTTGCGATGGAACCGTTCAAACCAGGGGCGACAGAAACGCCTGCTGTGGTAACAGGGGTTACCGCACTAATTCTGGCTACAGTTGCTGCAACGGCCGATTGGTCGTCGGACATTGCCGCTAAGTAAATCATTGCACAACACAGCGGCTATGCATTTAGAAATGAAAGAGCTTAAATTGCTTATACTACCGCATATCGTGTGCATTACAAACACACTGTAGTTGCCTAGTTCATTATATATTTGTTTCTGCATAACGTTTCAAAAGATTACTTATCCTTTCGAGACGGAAATCGGACTTAGTGTTTGGTTAATTTCTACTATATTAAGTTTGGGTCCAAGCCCGGCCGGGCCTCTACATAATTTCGCGGGCCGGGCCGGGCCTGGGCCTACATACTGCGGGCCCTGGCCGGGCCTGTGCTGAAAACAATTTAAAAACAACGGGCTTGGGCCGGGCCTGGGCCTAGTGTGAGCGGGCCGGGCCGGGCCTTGGCTGGGCCTGGACATAATAAAAATATTCATACAAAACACCGATTATTACTTTATTNGGGGATCGTCTCCTGCTGCCACATGAGTAGAAACAGCTGATGGAGCTTTTCAGTCAAAGCTGAGCCACCTTCCTTGTAGACGGCTGGAATGGAGTCTGAACCAGGAGCCTTGCCACTGGAGAGTAGACGAATCGCTTTCTGGGTCTCAAACAAAGTTGGTGGATCATCCAGCGCTTCTTTGATGGGCACTTGGGGGAGACGGTTAATGGCTTCATTGTTGTTGGATGAAGGGCGGTTCAGGACGCTGTTGAAATGTTCAGCCCACCGTGCGAGAATCTTCTCCTTGTCTGTGAACAGTGTGTTCCCGTCTGCACTGAGGAGCGGGGATGATCATGAGGATGTTGGACCGTAGACTTCTTTCAGGGCATCGTAGAAGTTCTTCATGTCATGTCTGTCAGCGTAGCTTTGGATCACATCAGCTTTGTTTCTCAGCCAAGCGTCTTGCATCTGGCGGAGTTTCAGCTGTAACGTTTTGCGCATGGTGTTGTATGCATCTTTCTTCGAGGTGGACTTGGCGCTACTGAGATAGGCTATGTGGAGACGGTGCTTCTCATCCAGTAGCTGCTTGATCTCGTCGCAGTTTTCGTCAAACCAATCCTTGTACTTTCTGGTCGAGGGCCCCAGGATCTCAGTAGGTGTGTTGTAGACCAGCTCTGTGAGGGTCACCCAGTCGGCCTCCACATTCTGGCTGTCCAGAGGGGTGGATTCCAGACGTGCTTCCAAGTTGTCCACAAAACACTGTTTGGTGTTGGTGTTCTTCAGTTAGGTGATGGTAAGCCTTTTTGGAGCTTTCTTGCCTTGCGGGCGTCTTTTAGGTTGGACTCGGATGTTGAGCATGGTGACGAAGAGGCGGTGGTCTGTCCAACAATCAGCGCCAAGTAGTCAATAAGATGCCAGTGCTTAGATCGAGGGTGCATCCATGACGTCCTGTTTCGGGTAGGGAGGCGGAATACTGTATTGGTGATCAGTAGTTGATGCTCTGCACAGGTCTGGAGTAGTAGGAGACCGTTGCTGTTGCAGTGGCCCACTCCATACTCTCCGATGACCCCATCCCAGGAGACGTTGTCAGAGCCGACTCTAGCATTGAAATCACCAAGCATGATGAGCTTGTCCGCTTTCAGCAGCAATGGCAGCGTGATGATGGTAAGATGCTTCCTTCCAAACGAGAGAGGGAGTTTCATGGTCATAAGCCTCGCGTCCCTCTTCACTTCCTCGGCCACTCCAAAAGAAGGTGTAGCCAGAGCCCCTTTCATGAAGCTCGCCTTTTCCTGCAAGCCGGGTCTCACTCAAGGCTACGATGTCGATGTTGTATCTGGCGAGTTCCTTTCCAACCAGAGCGGTTTTCCTCTGAGGTCTGTCCACATCGTCTCTGTCCAGGAGTGTGCGCACGTTCCATGCGCCAAGTGTGAGATGAACAATCCTCGTCTTTTTCTTTGAGTTTCGACCGCTGAAGTTGGGTCCCCGCCAGACGCGGTAAGCTGGCTAGGGAAGGGTGGAGCAGGCATTGTTTAGGGCACCTTTTCTAGCCCCTTCCTCATGCCAGGAGGTGAGCAGTGCGTTCCTGAATAGGGCTGCTCAGTCGCTCAGGTGGCTGCCGAGCTCCACATTTGAGCGGAACAAATATGTACTATGGACGAAATAATCCAGCTACAAGTATGTAGCTGGACGAAATAATCATGTGATAAGGGAAATGGTTTCGTAAGTTTTATTAAGGGACCATTTTAAAACCTCATGAAATTGTGCACATTCAAACATGATTTCATGTGTTTGTGTTGACCCTTTCGTTGAACTTATCACCAATATCCTAAGCTTTTTTGACCAACGTCCCATCAGCGAAAGCTAGCACGCAGCTATTATTGTCATTTGTAGTCATATTAAAACACACTTTCACACCCCGTAGTTATACTCCGCTATATATTCACAACATTGGAGTAACACTGTATCAGTATAATTCCAGGTTGGGATCGACCTAGTACTGCCAATTTCAAAAACACATGCACTTTCGGGCAGGGGTTCTGGTGAATAGTGTGAGAAATCGCTTCGAACGCCTACAAACAGACTAAAGTCGTAAATATTCCGATTGTTCAAAACACCGCAAAACTTATGTAATATCATAAACATTACCACACGTACGTTGGCCGTTATAACATCAATATTTTATCAATTATAACTATGCAACTATGTAAATCAATGGTGTGTACATTGATTGGAGCAAAAACACTGTCACAACCATATTTGTTTTGCACGCACTGCATTTCGTTTGACCGGTCTGTGGCTTGTGTTGCAGGTTGTGGCCATTCCAATCGAAAAATCTACATGTGCTGCGCTGGATTGCGTCAACCCAGGGGCGCCAAACACGTCTGTTGTGGTATCAGGGGTTACCGCGTTAATTCTGGCTACAGTTGCTGCAACGGCCAATTGGTCCTCGGAGATTGCCGCTAAGTAAATCATTGCACAACACAGCGGCTATGCATTTAGAAATGAAAGAGCTTAAATTGCTTATACTACCGCATATCGTGTGCATTACAAACACAATGTAGTAGCCTATTTCATTATATATTTTTTCTGCATATCGTTTCAAAAGATTACTCATCCTTTCGAGACGGAAATCGGACTTAGTGTTTGGTCAATTTCTACTGTATTAATAAAACGTTTTGCTTGCATACGTGTGTACGTACATGTTAGTAGTGTATAATAGGATCTGACCAGGTAATTCAGGCGTCCACGTGTCTGAACGACGTCCGATTGCGCGCGCAACCAATCGGAGTGCACGGTTGTACGAACAGCGCCCCCTAAGTGTAGCCTCAACGCATTGACGACTCCCCTAGCGATGTATGTAACTATAAGCCCAAGCGTTTATCCAGCTGTGAGTCGTAGTGTGAGATCAAAAGACACCTATCGGAACAATGTTGCAATGGAACCGTCGTTATCAGATACAATGTAGCGAGTAGAGAATATTGATGTGGCTGAGGCATAGCTAGTATATATAGTAGGTGGTAGACATAAGACATCATAAAATGAAAACTTTTAAATATAATGAGATTATGTGATAGCTATTAATTAGCCTACGTGCATACGGACATTTTATTCGCTGGATGACGGAATTCCAACCGTTCGGTAAAGAAATTGTAGCAGGTCGAAAATGGACTATGTGCGCAATGTGTACACACAAGAAGCGGGATCAATAGGGAATTTATAGGCGGTATGTAGGCATTGGACATGAGACGTCATAAAATGAAAACCTTTAAATATAATGCGATGAAGTGATATGTATTAGTTAGCCTACATGCATGGCTACATTTTATTCGCTGGAGGATGGAAATTTGACCGTTCAGTAAAAAATTGTAACTGAGTGAAAAGTGAGTATGTGTATAACGCAGTGGGAACAAGAAGTCAACACAAGACGAGAATATATATATATATCAGTGCAATCGCAATTTAATTTAAAAACAGCGTTGTTGAATGTACAGTCTCCATTTCTTCGTCTACGATGCAATATGCGACGCAATATGATGACGTCACGTCACGTTCGACACAACCTTTTATGTGTTGACGGGCATCGTAACGTATAATCGTGAATAGTGCGCTGATCAATGGCGGTTGTGATGACGACACGACGGTCTCAGTTGTCTTATATAACCATATTAGAAATAAGTCAGACAGCTGACGTCGGACTCGAAACAATACCACAGTAATCAGAAAACCGATCAACGAGGCAGGCAGCTGTCAACTAACGATGCCGGGCATCCATCACGGAAGGAAAAAGTGGGGTTTATGAGTACTCGACAGCGATAGAACTGCGTGTATTTAATACAGTAAATGCATAACATCATAAAGTCACTATGAATCGTCCTATACAGTTCAGAGGAGGTAACAGTTAGCTATGCAATTTCTATGCGTGCGGAATAGAGAATTTAACACTGTTGAAAGTATAAGTGCTAGAAATAAGCCAGAAACTGGCATCAACCTCGAAACAATACCACAGTATCAGAAAACCGTTAAACACGGCAGGCAGCTGTCAACTAACGATGTCGGATATCCATCACGGGAGGAAAAAGCGGGGGTTATGAGTACTCGACAGCGCTAGAACGGCGTGTATTTAATACAGTGAAACATCATAAACTCACTATGAATCGTCCTATACTGTTCAGAGGCGGCAACAGTTACCTGTCAAATTTCTACGCATGCAGAATACGTGTGTGGAATAGAGAATTTAACACTGTTGAAAGCGCGTATCAGTGGTACAAATGCATGCATCATGGTGATTCAAAGACAGCGGAAAAGATGCTGACCACACCCACCGGTCTACAGGCGAAATATCTCAGCAAGAACATTCGAGAGAAGGTGCATTTACGCGCAGAATGGAACAAACAGAGATATTCTGTAATGTATGCGTTAGTCGCTGTTAAATTTCGCGACTCGACCTTACGTAAGCGACTGTTAGACACAGGGGAATCTGAATTGAAGGAATGGGTGAAGAGTCGGGAAGGATACTGGAGTGCACTGACCTACAGTGGTCAAGCAGATCAGAACATACTCGGACAGATACTTATGCGAGTACGCGAGTTCATTACAATGCATCAGAATCCCCCCACAGCAAAACGATGGCCAGACGTAACGCGAGTCGATCGCGCGTTCGGACAAAGTGCATTGCACTACCAGACACCCGGCCAACAATAGCGCGCACTCAAAGAGCGCGATAAGAACACATTCTGTAATGTATGCGTTAGTCACTGTTAAATTTCGCGATCCGACCTTACGTAAGCGACTGTTAGACACAGGGGAATCTGAATTGAAGGATACTGGAGCGCACTGACAGCAAAACGATGGCCAGACGTAACGCGAGTCAATCGCGCGCTCGGACAATAGTGCGCACTCAAAGAGCGCGATAAGAATGCGCGCCACAGACAGTAGGAGGCCTATATAAACCTAGCGCACAGTGAACAAGTCACACAACCGCTCTCCGATCGCAACGTTCTGCAACCAGCAACAGCATCATCAGAAGAAGAAATGGCCGCCAAGCAGGTTGACAATAGGGAAATGACTGTAAAGCGTCTCGAGAATGAGGTAAGCAACGGAAATTATAAATTTACACGTCCGTTAACCATAGTACAATGTGCCGTTCAAGAGAAATATATTGTTTACGCAGCGTGTCAGCAGTGTAGCAAACGTGTGATTCCGGAAAACAAAGGCTATGTGTGTCCGATTCATCGATGGCAACGTGGTGCAGTGTACAACTTCGCTCTGCATATCCTCCTGCAGGACGCTCTCGGGTCTGAATGTTGGGTCACTTTGTTTAATGAAAAGGCAGTCGAGGTGTTGGGATTTACGGGTGACGATTACATGAACATGTCGTCAGACAGCGAGCGGTATGCAGCGCTGTCGATATTGGCGACCGTTAGGAAACGCGTAGCGGGAGATTATGTCAATTACATCGTGTCAGAACTGGAAGTAGTGAACGTGTAAATCTGTTGACAGGATGACAGCGTCGTCGCTGCTGCTGCAAGCATCGCTGCTGCTGCTGCAAGCAGTGACGTTGAGGAGGGAAGAGAAAAGGTAATAAAATGGTTATGTAATACTAATTCTGAAATACTATTTTCCTCCTCGGTGGAAAGTTGTTCACCACCATCACTCATTATGATAACAGATGACGAGGGGGAGGATGTTATATCAATAAGTAGTAGCGATGATATGGAGGCTACGGTGAGTGGTATAGATAGGATACAGGATCGATCAGAAGCCATGAGTATTGAAAATAACTTCTATAAAGCGCTAGAGGTCGCCAGTGTCCAGTATGCGTGTGACGAGGTGGCTCGCATAATGGATTTAACGGAGGATAAGGAGTGTTACATACCATCGTCCGACGTGGTCCTACACATATTGCGGTGGCTAACTATAGAGATCCACGCAAAGTGTGGGAATATGCAGTGGCGAAATAACGTGAAAGATTTGGTTAGAAAGAGACTAACCGAAACATACGCAAATATGAAGGGTGACATGGACGATTATGCAGAACGATATGCAAATAAAATACTTGATGACTAACTAATATGTTTTGTTCAAAGGGCCTGCGTCAACTACGCAGGGCGTATGAGGAGACGTGTGAGGATGATGATGGTGACACCAGAGAGGTGGTGATGAAGAAACGGAGAACATCCACGTCACCACCACCACCATCGCATGTGTCATCACCATCATCCCCAGGCTATGAGTCGCCTCCGGCATCATGGGATGATGAGTTTGAATTCAGCCAGATGACGAAGTGGGAGGAGGAGGAGAGCCCCGCTTCACCTCCGATGTCACAGACGACGACGCAGGAGGAGCCACCGAAGTTGTACGTGTTGCCAGACTCGAGCATCGTAGTAACACCAGACCAACCCGCCAACCAACCGGAACCCTCCACAAGTCGCGCCCACGCAAGCAAGAACACGGATGTGAGTAAAATCGTCATCGAAGAAGCGGTGGCAGACATTATATCCAACGAGTGGCAATCATCGACACGTCCTTTAGAAGAGGTGACAACGGACATTTGTTAAACCATCGCGGCGACTATACTGTCGTCGGAATGGCATCAACTCGTGAAAACATATGCACGCACCATCAGTGAACATTAGTACTTGAACATTAGTATGTAGTTGAATTTTTCATTTTTTTCTGTAGGATGAGGAAGGGTATGACGAAGCGCCTGTGAACATTAGTAGTTAGTAATTGAACACCACTGTAGAAGAATATTATAGTAGTTGAACATGAGTATTATTGCAATTATTAGTATGTAGTTGAATCTTTCATTTTTCTGTAGGGGATGAGGAAGGGTATGACGAAGCGCCTGTGAAAATTAGTAGTTAGTACTTGAACACCACTGTAGAAGAATATTATAGTAGTTGAATAGTATCTTTTATTTTTCTGTAGGATGAGAAAGGGTATGACGAAGAGCCTGTGATACCGACATAATTGCGGATACGCGCATTGCGAGGATTATTTACTATAATTATCGATTATATGCAAGAGACACATGATTATTAAGAACCGTCGTTGCAATGGAAAGTCATATTAATCACAGTAGCGTACTGTTATATATGTTATTTAGTCTATCGTATTGTAGTCTCTCTTATTGTATGATGACATAGACGCATACCGTTGCAATGGAAAGTCATATTAATCACAGTAGTGTATTGTTGCATGACATAGTCTATCGTATTGTAGTCTCTCTCTCTCTCTCTCTCTCTCTCTCTCTCTCTCTCTCTCTCTCTCTCTCTCTCTCTCTTATGACATAGACGTATATATATATATATATATATATATATATATATATATACACACACATAACCCGACTTATATATAGTACATCATCATCAATTTACGCAACCTCTGTCACGGTGTAACAGCCCACAAGTTAATAACTATGCTACTAGCCACTGGCGTGTCGATAACCGATCGTAAGCTAGTGGTCACTGTCGAGGATGAAAATCCCACAAACCATCATGTCGTCATCGTGTTTATATAAGTCTATCCGTGTATATATATATATATATATATATATATATATATATATATATATATATATATATATATGTATATGACATACCACATTAAAAAAGTCATACAATGATTGGAACGTATGGTCAGTGTTATCCCTCGTTCTACATAGTTGAAAGAGAACCCGTAGCCGTCGACAGTGGACACACATATTAGTCATTACCATAAGAACACACCTTAAATATCACATTTAATTAACAAAGACTCTGAACAGTGTTATCCCCTCGTCCTACATAGTTCAAAGAGAACCCGTAGCCATCCCTCGTTCTACATAGTAGCCATCGATAGTGGACACACATATTAGTCATTACCATAAGAACACACCTTACATATCACATTTAATTAATAAAGACTCTGAACAGTGTTATCCCCTCGTCCTACATAGTTGAAAGAGAACCCGTAGCCATCGATAGGAGACACATATCAGTCATTACCATAAGAACACATAATACAATGTTGCCACCTACCGGGTTCATGGAAACTTACTTCCAACCCACCACCACCTCGTTCTACATAGTAGCCATCGATAGTGGACACACATATTAGTCATTACCATAAGAACACGCCTTAAATATCAAATTTTATTAATAAAGGCTCTGAACAGTGTTATCCCCTCGTCCTACATAGTTGAAAGAGAACCCGTAGCCACCGATAGGACACACATATCAGTCATTACCATAAGAACACATGATACAATGCTGTCACCTACCGGGTTCATGGAAACTTACATCCAACCCACCACCACCACCATGAACACATGATACAATGCTGCCGCCTACCGGTTTCATGGAAACTTACTTCCAACTGACAGCTAGCTCCAACATGTGGTTATAGTTCTGTCGTTGACAGTGTAATTGTTGTTTGGTTGTGCCATAGCTAGTATTAATATTTATTTTAGGTGCATAAGAACACACCTTAATACCACCGCCACCAACACCACCACCATCACCAGCGCCACCACCACCACCACACGCACTATATATGATGCACTAACGACCGCTGTCTCGCAGTTGTAGACGCGTAGAACACCATGAAACGTCATCTATGTCGTCACTGCGGACTGGTACTCGACACGTATGCAGAGCTACGACGTCACGTAGCGAGTCATTCGACACCGTCGGTGAATGAGCACTCGTATTCGGTAGCGCGACCAGCAGCGGTGCCACCTAGCGACCATGCAAAGAGAACGAAATATACGTGTAAATGCGATGCAACGTTTGGGAGATGGGACAATCTGCAGCATCACGTAAGGTCCGCATGTCGTCTTAGCAGTAGTAGTAGAAAAAAGACCACAGTCTACACTTGCACGAAATGTGGACGGAAGTTCGACAGACGGTACGATCTGAACAGACATGCACGAACCGCGTGTACCGTCGACAAGGAACCACCATCACCGAAGACGGAAGACAACACACCCCACCGCCCACTAGTTACCGACGAAGACCCCATCGATTCACCCGATCGACTTCCCTTCTCGGACAACCTGTCGACGGACCTGGTAGATGTCGTTCGAAAGCATTGGTCTACCATTAGGACCCGCGTATCGAGAGGTCCCTTTCAATGCAAGTACGATTACAGATTAACCACGCTAGACACGACCGTCCTAGAGCCGTCATTGAAGATCATGTTCCAAGAACAGTCCAACGCCTTCAAGATTAACCTCAGTTACGGGTTCGTTCTGAGAAACAAGAACACGGGTCAGTACAAGTACTACCATTCCTCGTGCAACTGCTGTGGACGCTACCTGGACGCACCCAGTCTCATCACCAACAGCAAGGACTTTGACGACTTTCTCGAACGCATCCGAGAAACCGACGTATTACAATGGGCCATCAATCAAAGACCGGATTCCGCGTGGGTGTGCGAACTAGTGACCAATGTCACCTTCTTCGTCAACCGCACCATCGATCACCCGATAGGATGTGTAGGAATGATGTCCCTTCCAGTCTACATCAAGAAGAACAAAGCCGTCATCGGATTGGAAACGGAACCCAACAATAACAAGAGGTACAAGGACAACCTGTGTCTCTTCCGGTGTCTGGCTCTGCATCGAGGATGCAATCTATATCGATTGCAACCAGCGGTGAAGAAGCTGTACGAGACTTACGCCCAAGACGATGTACCCATGGAAGAATTTGCCGGGGTCAAGATGGATGACCTCTATCGTGTAGAGACCACGTTTCAAACGAACGTGTGCGTGTACAAACTCGTAAAACCGGATGTAGAGGATGGAGAGGATGGAAAGACAACTGCCGAACTCGTCCGTCGATCGCTATGTAAATATCCTGACACACTCTACCTCAATATTCACGAGACCCATTTTTCCTTCATTCAGGATGTACGCATGTACTGTCACTCGTATAGATTTCGGAAGTGTGGTGACTCGTTGTGGAAAGACGCATGGAAGCTACGTAAACACGAGAACACGTGTACGGGGGGTGTGCGTCGAGTCTATCCTGGTGGCGTGTACCATTCGACTCCATCGGTGTTCGAACGACTGGACGACGAGAACATTCGAGTGTCCGAATCGTTGCGGTACTATCCGTACCGAGCCACCTTTGTCTTTGAGTGTTGGTTCGACACCGAACAACTTCCGTCTGACAGTGACCAGGTTCAGTGGGTTGCGCGTCACGTCCCGCTGAGCGTCAGCGTGGCATCCAACGTGCCCGGACACGAGCAAGTGAAATGTCTCGTCACGGACGGAGACACCAACAAGTTGATGAGCGCCATGATGGATATCATGCAATCGATGAGTGACGCCGCGTACGACAACATCAAAGACTCATACGAGCATGTGTTGGAACAACTCGCAGAAGCGCTGTCGAACTGGGACGAACAGGAGGAGACTGCACGGTCAGCCACCGACAAGGAAGCTCGACCAGCAACCAATCCATACAAGAAGCTAATGGGACAACTGTACGGATGGATGCATCAGTTACCTGTCATCGGGTTCAATTCGGGTAAATATGATCTCAATGTCATCAAACAGTTCCTCATACCCTACTTCCTATCCACGTCCAAGACAGAGGAAGAACAAAATGAGGAAGAAGAGAGGGAGCAAGAGGACAAAGAGAAAAAAGAAGAAGAAGAGAACGACGGCATCGGGTCATTTTTCGTCATCAAACGCAACAACACTTCCATGTGTCTTTCGACGGATCAGCTGAAATTCCTAGACATGACCAACTACATAGCCCCTGGGTTCAGCTACGACAAGTATCTGAAAGCGTATGGATGCGAGGTGACGAAAGGTCATTTCCCGTACGAGTACATGGACCGCCTGGAAAGGCTCGACGATACCGCTCTTCCACCGAAAGAGGCCTTCTTCAGTCGACTGAAGTACGAAGGTATTTCAGACGAGGATTACGCCAGTTGTCAAGAGGCCTGGTGCGACAATGGCATGACGACGTTGCGCGACTTTCTCGTCTGGTACAACAACAGGGACGAGGTTCCCTTTCTTCAGGCAATCGATAGACAGTTTGCCTTCTATCAACAACGTGGAATATACATGTTCAAGCAAGGCATCAGCGTACCTGGTCTGACCCTGCTGTACCTGTTCAACGACCTTCCAGAGAAGACCTACTTTACCATCTTCAACGAGAAGAATAAAGATCTGCATGACCTCGTCAAAGATAACATTGTCGGCGGTCCTTCGATCATTTTTCACCGCTATCACGAGAAAGGGGTCACCACGCTACGTCAGAACGAGTACGGAGAGGCTGCTCGTCCTTGTCGGTCGATCGTCGGATACGATGCGAACGCACTGTACCTGTGGTCGCTCATGCAAGACATGCCTATGGGATGGTGCACGCGACGACGGGCAGAGAAGGACTTCCGCCCCGAATCGGCGCAGCTGTACGGACAGATGGCTGGCGAATGGTTGACGTGGGAATCCGAACGCACGGGACGTCCCATACGGCATCAGATCAACGGACGAGAGAAGAGAATAGGCAAACATCGGGTGGACGGATGGTGCAGCGAGACGAAGACGGCTTATCAGTTCCAAGGTTGCTTTTTTCACGGTTGCTCGTGCAACCGAGAAGAGGTGAACGCCGTCAACGGGAAACCCATGGCGCAACTGCTCGCCGAGACCCGAAAGACCACCGCCTACCTACGTCACTTTGTCACAGTCGTCGAGCTGTGGGAATGCGAGTGGAAAGAGATGAGACGAACCCCGGCCGTACGAAAGTGTCTGGATGCTGCATTTCCCCGACGTCGACACGTGCGATGGACGATGACGTCGCAACAGATCCTGAACGGAGTGCGTGCAGGAACCGTGTTCGGCATGATCGAGTGCGACATTCGCGTACCGGAAGAATTGCGCGAGCACTTTGCCGAGATGCAGCCCGTGTTCAAGAACATCAGTCTGATACGCGAGGATCTCGGTCCGTTCATGCGCCGATACGCCGAAGAGCACAACATAATGAAGACTCCGAGACGCATGCTCGTGGGTAGTTATTGCGGCGATAAGATACTGCTCGCAACGCCACTGCTGCGATGGTATCTGGACCACGGTCTCGAGGTGCTGCACGTGTACCAGGTCATCGAATACGATCCTATTCCGTGTTTCCGGCGGTTCGGCGATGCAGTGTCCAAGGCCCGACGCGAGGGCGACGTCCACCAAGACAAGACCATCATCGCGGACACCATGAAGTTGCTGGGGAACTCGGGCTACGGAAAGACCATCACCAACGTTGACCGACATCGCGACGTCAGCTACTGCACGGAGAAGGCGGCATCGCTCATGGTCAACGATAAACGGTTCCGACAACTCGAGATCGTCGTCGACGATGCGTACGAGATAGAGATGAACAAGAAAACCGTCAAGTACACCCTACCCGTACACGTGGGATTCTTCGTTCTGCAGTACGCCAAGATGCGCATGTTGCAGTTCTATTACGACTTCATCATCAGATACGTGGAGCGCCCCCTGTTCGAGTACTGCGAGATGGATACAGATAGTGCCTATTTAGCCTTGGCCGGTGAGTCCGTCGATGACCTCGTGACCCCAGCACTACGAGAACATTATTTCCGACATCGTTCCGAATGGCTCCCGTCCGAATGTTGCGACGACCATCGGAACGACTACGTACGCTGTCGTCTCGCCAATCGACCGTGGGTCGGAGACGAGGCGTGCTGTAAGGCGCGAAGAGCGTTCGACAAGAGGACACCGGGTCTGTTCAAGGTCGAGTGGTCCGGTGACGGGTTCGTGGGGTTGTGTAGCAAGACGTACTATTGTTTCGGAGCCACCGACAAGTACAGCACCAAAGGACTGAGCAAACGTCACAACACCATCGACAAGGATGCGTTCCTGGAGGTGCTCACCAACCGTCGGAGCGGAAGTGGAACGAACCGCGGATTCCAGGTGCATAACTCGTCCGTGTTCACGTACGTGCAGGAACGGGCGGCTCTCACGTACTTCTACGCCAAACGCGTGGTGCACGAGGACGGGGTGACCACGGGTCCGGTGGATGTGTAGATAAGGCAATGCACTCGTGTCGTCTTTCCATAAGCGATCATGGACGCGCGATGGAAACATCCCTTCACGTGCATCGTCGCCGGACCGACGGGATGCGGCAAGAGTACTTTCGTGACGCGTATGTTGCGTCACGCCGCTGCGATGATCGATCCACCACCCGAAAAGATCACGTGGTGTTACGGAGAATGGCAAGCGGCTTACGCAACGATGAACTTGGTCGACGTGTGGTTCGGGGAAGGGTTACCGACGGCGGCCATGTTCGAATCGACGACGAGGAACCTCATCGTCATAGACGATCTCATGGCGGAAACGTACGAACGGGTCACGACCTTGTTCACTAAAAAAGTTATCACAGAAACACGTCCGTGCTGTATCTCGTACAGAACCTGTTCCCTAAAAACAAGGAGAGTCGTACCATCAGTCTCAACTCTCACTATATGGTGCTGTTCAAGAATCCCCGTGACGCATCGCAGATGTCGCACTTGGCTCGACAGATGTATCCGGGACGCGTGTAATTCGCGCAAGATGCTTTTA
This sequence comes from Lamellibrachia luymesi, assembly GCA_009193005.1. Taxonomy (NCBI): domain Eukaryota; kingdom Metazoa; phylum Annelida; class Polychaeta; order Sabellida; family Siboglinidae; genus Lamellibrachia; species Lamellibrachia luymesi. The sequence continues at coordinate 90,834 of SDWI01000598.1, read as the reverse complement.
AAGACGCCACGTCGGTACCGTACGGTTATCTATTGATCGATCTCAAACAGGACACACCCGAGGACATGCGTCTGCGCACGACCATCTTTCCAGACGACGATGTTCAGTACGTTTACTTGCCGAAGGTATAAAAAGACCGAGCGAGTGGATAGTCTCTTCATTCGCACCATGTCTGCCCTGGTGAAGAGACATATCGTGTGCATACAGGCTCTGAACAAAATAAAGAGCATCAAAACGAAAAGGGCCATCATCGCCAACGCCGACGCCGATCTGCTGTGTGCGCTGGCCGAGTGTGCCTACAACATATTAAAAAAGAACATTCCATTGACCGAATTACAGAAGCGACGTTTGAGTAAATACAGGACGAAATTACGCGAGTTGGGTCAGAGACGAACGTCAGCTGCCAGGAGAAGACGCATCTTGCTGCAACCGCAGGTCAGCGAGGGTGAGGGCGGAGGTTTCCTATCGGCCTTCCTAGCACCGTTGGCAAGTTCGGTCTTTCTACCCTTGCTCCGAGAGGTGCTGCTCAAGAGGTAGATACATGGAACACGCACGCAAGATGGCTTTGGTAGACCCGCGACTGTTGGACACGCTTCGTTCAACCCCACCCTCAACGGACACATTAGGTAAGAAGGTGCAAGTCCTCGATGACGAGATGATGACCATCCTCAATAGAAAGGACCTCGACGATGGGACCAAGGTAGACATAGACAACAATAACTACCAATAATCTAATAAGTACATAGACAACAATAACAATCAATAATCTAATAATTACATAGACAACAATAACAGCCAATAATCTAATAAGTACATAGACAACAATAACAGCCAATAATCTAATAAGTACATAGACAACAATAACTACCAATAATCTAATAAGTACATAGACAACAATAACAGCCAATAATCTAATAAGTACATAGACAACAATAACTACCAATAATCTAATAATTACATAAACAACAATAACAGCCAATAATCTAATAATTACATAGACAGCAATAACAGCCAATAATCTAATAAGTACATAGACAACAATAACTACCAATAATCTAAAGTAACACAACTTTTTACAGCATGAATGTTTAAAAACAAGGTTGATACATATCTCAGGAGGGCAGGTTACATTCAGATGAAAATTGTTGGACTCTTGATAAGCCAATGGCTTCCTTGTCCACTTGCCATCTGGTCCTTTGGCTTGGATGGCAAATCTTGTTAAATCTTATTAAACTTGATATTAAACTAGTGCAAATAAGTTATTTATTAATATATTTTTTTCTATTATATATTCGTCTACAAAACATCCAACAATTGTTTCAAACAAAGCTGTTTAATTATCAAGATGACCCATACCCCCAGGAACTAAATCTGAGATTTTATGTCAATTTATGTCAGTAATGATCTATGCAACACAAATAGTGATACAACGTGCATTTACAATACAATAATATTGGTCTTGCCAGTTATTCACCTACCATTGAGTGTCAAGCCAAGCTAGAAGGTACTATAATGATATAAAGGTTTCTTTAAATTTGGTGGTGGAACTAAATGTTAAGCATATTTCTTATTTCTCAACCAAACTTATACCCTGCATGTAGTAACTGACAACGAATATAACTGTTGACTTAAAATGTAATGTGACTCTTAAAATGTAATCACGGTCATGCCTCTGATATACACCTGTAGTACAAACAGTTTTAAAAGCTACACAATCATGCCAATTGTGCTCTTGATGGATGGACAGACTTTGACCTGCTCCTTTGCCTACTCACTTTGTTGGTCCACCGTCTATGCTAGTCTTGTGGTGGATATCATTCCATGTGACACAGTTGTCCAGCCCGGTTGTCATTGACCGACCAACAGTGAAGGTCAGGCGCTGGTCAAAAGCCTACCGGAGACAAACACCCTGCTGATCTTTGTCTTCATGATAAAATATAAAGTTGACATAACATCATTTAAAGCTCCCTCCACAATAAACTTATTATTACATTATAATTACATTGTTATTACATTGTTATTATTACAGGTGACTTTCTTAAATATTAAGGTCTATATCTGTATTTAACACACAAACCCTCTAGAGAATCTGACAATAAAATGTTTATTCATTTCAACAATAATATGATTATAGTATAGCAATCTAACAGAATAAAATAAATCGTCAAATAATTTTTGTATAAATATTTCTTCTGAAATGTAAAGGTAATTGTAGGTCTTCAAAGTGTCCAATGTTAGTTAACCAGTTGAAGCCTCATTTATTTTAACTTTCACTCATTGATTAGATCGCTCATTACCCAAAGATTTAAATTAACTTTCACATGTTCAGGGAAAAGAAAAAAGCTGAACAGAATCCAATTTAATTTTCACACATTTAGCAGAAACCCAACTGTCCTCACATTTAACTGAATATTGCTATAATCTGACATTACTCTCAACATTATGTAAAATATGTATTATTTTGTGATGTAAGGCATGATCAATTGATTGTGCCTGGAAATTAATTATACCGATTGTTATTATGATTGTGCCTGAAAATGAATTATACTTTATATTAACATTTTTATTTTAGTGATTCACAAATAAAAGAGGTTTTTACTGTTTCCCTCAAATAAAAAGCCCAACATGCTTAGAGCCCACCAGCTTTATGACTATTTCTTTATTTAAAATAAAGGTGAGGCAGAACAATAAATGGAACAGCCAGGAAGTCTCTCCAAACTGATAATTAGTTCCACTAGCCCCCCATTAATTCCAGTAGCCCCGAGAGAGGCTATGGGTACCAAACCAATGGAAAGACCTGTAAGCAAGTGGACAGCTTTGTGTACTTGTGGTAAACAGTGCGTGAGGATGGAGGTAGTAGCAGGGAGGTACCGAGGAGGTTGCAAGCAGGAGCAGCAGCAGGGAGGGGGAAGGGAGGGGGAAGGGAGGGAGGTATTATGTGGGACAGAAAGTTGAAGAAACAACTGAACAGAAAAGTGTTGGAAGCCTGCGTATATGGGATGGGCTCCCCCACCCCACAATGGAGCAAGGAAGAACAACAAGGTTATACTGTATGTAAGCAGATAACATCAAAAGTAGGACATCCATTTGGCAAACTTGTTATGTATTACACAGAAAAAGCTCACCCGTTTCAACAGCTGGAGGACTTTCTTTCCTTCCCTGTTGTTTGGGAGTAAGCCACCGCGTTGTGCACCCTTGTAGGGCTGACCAGGGTGAGGGTGTTCCTCCTGTCCAACAGTCAATGAGAATGGGGCTAATAATTTTTCTTTTGGAATTTCATATTAGGAATGGTTCAGTAGACAAATTATTCCGGTAAAGCCACCTTCAGAATGTTGCCAGTTGCCAGAACCTACCCTAATTGCAACTATACATGGACTATTGTAGCAAAAGAAGGACGTACGATGTAGCAGACACGGGGTCAATTCCGTTAATTCCAATTCCAGTCAATTCCAAAAACATTATTCCAATTACAATTCCTCCTTGTCAAAACTATTCCACTTCCAAATTGTCATTTCCAATTCAAACTTTTTAAATCCTAGGCTAAGGAAAAATTCAAATCCAATTAATTTTAACACAATTCTATTTGTACTTGAAATCATGTGTGCACAATCATATTTAATCAGATATGGTTAACAAATTAACTACTGTTCATTCAACACATCTATATATATATATATATATATATATATACTTTTAAAATGGCATTCAGCCATTTGATATGTACTTTTTGCTGCGACACCTCTCCTGGATTTCTGCTAACCAGACATTTTGGACAGCCCTGGACAGTAGGGTCGTTAATGTGAGTTTTGAACAGTTCCCCCTGTTTATATAAGTTGTGGTATCATTGATATTTCATAAAATTTACTGTAAACTTTGAGTTTTCAACATCCTAATCACCAACATGGGGAAATAAACCTTGTCCACTGAGAAAGAAAATGAGATAAGGCCTGCATAGGTGGATCCAGAGGGTCAGGACCCCCTTTTTTGAGTACCAAAAAAAATCCATTACAATTGCATGTTAACAGGGGACAAAAAGTATTGCCACGAAACAACACAAGCTCAAACTTGTAGCTTACTACATACAAATTCCTTAGTAGCAGTCCGAAACTGATCTAGCGCAGGCGATATACATGGCGTCCAGGGGATCCCCAAAGTTATTCTTAACATTATCAGTGACGTCGTTCATAGATTCACTGCACACGCACGTGTATACAGTACTATACGCACACACGCCCACCTCATGTTTGACCATATCTCCCCGCGAAAGAATGAACATACTATGGGAATGTTTGGCGCTCATAGACGTGTTGGGCGCAGTTACTGGATCTGCGCAATCTGCAGATTGCGCACGATTGCGTTGCGCAATCCTCGGATACTCGAAAATCTGCAGATTGCGCAGATCCAGCAAATGCGCCCAACTGACGCGCTGGTCGTTTGACGAAAATCGTCTGCATCATTTCTTCGGACCAGACTTTCAAGATAACAATTGGCATTTTTACAGTTAAAAACTTAAAAGTATCCTATCGTATCATTAACGTCTTTGAATATCTTAAGCATTATAACAAGTAATACGTTTTAAAATCACATTTGGCTGTCAGTGAGATCATTTTAACAAAAAACCAAGAGGAGTTATGTATTTTGTTTAATGACATTAGGGTTAGCTGCATGTCGGCCGTATTTCAAAACTGTATGCTGTCTGTTTGGTATTATGGCAGTAGCCCCTACTAAATATTTCATTTAAGCCAGACATATGCTAGAAATTGAGTCCGACCAGAAGACGTACAAGAAAAACGTTCACGTCCTGAAGAGCAATGGAGAAACAGTTGCATTTTGTGGAAAACAAACTTGCCACTCCGAGGCCACAGGGATGATTGGACAAGTACATCGTCCAACAGGCAAACTTCTGGGCAATTCTGGAGATGATGGCTAAACGCGACGACACACTCCGAGAACATATTGAGACCGGAAGGAAGAATGCGCAGTATACATCAAGAATCATCTAAAATGAAGTGATTGATGTAGTAGCTGAATACGTTAGAAAAGAAAATACACGAAGCCTTGAAGACGAAATTGCCTTCTTTTCCATCACGGCAGATGAGGTAACAGATCCACACGGTAAACAGGAGATTATGTCAGTGTCCTTGAGGATGCTGGTTGGCTGTCAAAGAATTCTTTTTTTATTTTCTATATTTTGAGAGGGCAACGGTGGAAGCTATAGCTTATGCTGTCATAGAGTGTCTGAAAGATCATAACATAACAAGGGTCAGAGCTATGTTGGTGCGCAGTGTATGTCCTCGGATAAGGCTGTCATGCAGGCGAGGATAAAACTGTTATACCCATGAGCTTTGTATGTACACTGCAGCAGCCATGTCCTCAATGTAAGCATCGCCAATGCCTGTAGACTACCTGCCATCCGGAATATGGTCGACACCCTTAATACAGTATTCCTTTTTTCGATCTGTCCCCCAAACGACAACGATTCCAGGAACGAATCCTAAAATATCTGGCACCAGATATGAGGAATTAGAAACTTGTCGGAATGTGCAAGACCAAATGAGTGGAGTGTCGCACATGCTACGACACGTTTTATGACATGGATGAGTTCCTGTGTGAATGTCTGGATGCTATACTGAATCCGTTTGAATATCATGACATCTACGAGGAGGTTGCATAGACTGGCAGTTATGATGAGGAGACCACGACAAAGGCGCAAGGGCTGCTAACCAGTCTCACATACCATCATCGCATTCATCACCACCAAGAATGTTTTGGAGAATGTCAGGCCCATGGCCTCCAAACTTCAAAAGAGGGACTTAAGACATATAACAAGCGTACAGTATGATCGACCAAACCAGGAAACGAATGGTAACAATGAGACAAACGATAGATACGAGTACAGTGTATAGTACACAGATGTTACACATTTAATCACACTTCTTGGTACATCCATCTCAGCACCAAGGACACCCCGATCGTCCCGACAGATGCAAAGAGCCAATGCCCCCCAGTACATCCCCACGGGAGCACTACCTGCGCAATCTGAAGATCCCGTTTTGCGAGCACCTGTCTGCCGAATTCCACAATCGATTAAACCCAGAAAGCAGGAAGGGTATAGAGATTCTTGCTCTACTCCCCGGGATAATTAAAGAGACGGGAAATGTACAACATGTTGTGGATGGATTGAAGTTCTTGGATGAGTCAGACATGCCAAACGTCTCTTCGCTGCGAGCTGAGCTGAAGGAATGGCAGCACTATTTGTGAATCACTGAGCCCACACAGTCATTGTCCTCGCCTAACCTGATTGAATATATCGAGCATGCAGATGAAGGCATATTCCCGAACATCCGCACCCTGTTGAGGATCGGTTGCACTCTTCCTGTTGGAAGTTGTGAGGCAGAGCGTTCGTTCCCCTGCCTGCAACGGGTTAAAACTTACCTTTGTAACAGGATGGGAGAACATTGGCTTTCTGGGCTCACTGTGATGAACATGAACCATGGCACGGAGATTGATTTGGAAGCAGTTTGTCAAATGTTCATAGAAAGCAACAAATGGAAAATGTTTTCAAGTTACATACTGTATCAGTAATCAACGTGACTCAAATCAGGTGTGCTAATATTATTACAATGGCAAAGGCAACAAGTACTATAGCTTGATGTATAATGATTAACAGATCTGCTGATGGACAACAGTTATTAAAACACAGCTGATATAAACAGAGTTTCTAGCATCTAGTTGTATCCAGCACCCGGCAACATTCTATTAACTGACTATTGTCTGCATAATTATATTGTGGTTAGAATGTTATGGTCTTTTGAGATCTTATT